>JAFFZH010014189.1:170634-225486 GCA_018420115.1 Euura saliciscinereae
AATTTGCAGAATATTTTTTTCCAATTGATCACTTTGAGAAAATATTCCCAGAGTGAACTCAATATTCCCTGAGAATTCCAGGATATTCCAGGAGAAAAAAAAAATCCCTGAGATTTCCAGGACTTCCAGGTTTTTAAAGGATGTAGACAACCTGTTAACATAAAACTGGAAAGTCATGGAAAAGTCAAGAAATTCGAAAAATCGTCAGGCAAGTCATGGAAAAGTCAGGGAAACTTAAAAATGGTTGGGGAAAAGTCACGGAATTTTGTGAGGGAACAAAACATGACGGAACAAAAGATCTCCAGCGATTTTATTTTCTTTCTCGCACGGAAATCTTGATCAATGGAAATGTAGCAAAACTTGTATAAATTGTAAATCAAAAAAGTATTCTCAGAAATCATTTTCTTTCACCGTCGATTCAGAGCATTATTCATTACATCCTTGAATAACCACTAAATCGTTCGGATTTCAGTCAGGGAAAAATTATAATTTGGTCCGAAAAAGACAGGAATTTTTTTGTTTTTCACTCTTTATAGTGGCCACCATGGTTAATATTCTTCAAACTGTAATAATATCCTTTTGTCTCTCGTGCGAGTTTCAGAATTGGATTAATCATAAACGCACAGAAGTTGTTTGCCGATATACCGTTGAGATTTAGGCTTGAGTTTATTTAACATCGATCTCGACGAACCGCGAAGAAACTTTTCCGCTTGATCCAACACGCGTCATAATTTCACTGATGAATCGAGAATAAATGATTACAGCTAAAATTAACAGTGTCATTATTGTTATTCGACTCTGGTATCTGTCGTGTAATTCTGTATGTGGACAAACACAGTTTCAAACTGTATTAAATAATTAATTTGATCGTCACGTGACGTGCCATTACCCCTGCGGTACACAATACGACTGCGTGTACACACACCCGACTTTATAACTCGACATAGTTTGGCTATTGAAATTTATAACCGCACAAATTGAAATCAACGCAGTGCGAATACAATTAATATCGAAAACACGATCATTTTTTTTTTATATAACTTTATAAAATTTGTATTCATCATTTTAATTGAACCGCGCCAATCAGTCGGAGTACGATTTTGTATCAACTCGATATAAACACAATCGATACGCACGTATGAAATATAAATCGTGCGAGACGTGCGTCAGCATCAATGCCAAAAGATTACCGAGGGTGAGCTGCGCCCTACCGGCTCACTTCCGCCTTATTTGCCGCGGATCCTTTCGGCCGCGGTCGCGATCACGAGGTGTGATGGATGACGGATAAATCCTGTGCTTTTAATATACGAGGAGAAGGCGAAAAAAGAGGGAAGGGAAAAACGCGAGGCATAAATTCAGTTGTGAAAATGATTATCGAGGAAATTGATAATCGCGAGCACGGATATCGCCGGGTTGTCATACAAATGAGTTTGCAACAAATATTTGTCAGGGATTAAATCGAGCGCGAATTCGGAAATTCCGCGTCGATTCGTACGAATTGTTATTCGAAAACGCGTCAAAACTGCGTCAGATCGACCGTGAGAGACTGCAATGTGTACACAGTCTGCGGGATGAATTATTGAAACTATCTATTTCAATCAACTTTTTCGCGGGGATATATTTTTATCTCAAAAAAACAAAAAACCGTACAATAGATTCTGGTTTGATCCGAAATCTGGAGCGACGACGACCGCCCATCGATCAATTAACCCGCTAGGCCACGTCGAGATCAGGTTTTATTATCTCACCTCTGAATTCATTTCATTAATTTCATTACGCGGCTGGTCCGGCTCATCCATCTCTCAACAAGACGTCACTTTCCGGCTACCGATTCGTGTAACGTCCACTGATACTGCACTGTTAGACATTTCTGTATTAAGGATGTATTGGCCGTAGAATCTCAACCAAAATGATTCTCGTCGGCAAATTGAGTACTTTATGATAAGATATAAAAAATCGGAAAAAGAAATCAACCACGATAAAGATGATAAGAGTATTCATTTTGAATGATAATACTGCCCGAAAGTTGTCAATAAATCGTTTAAACAAAACATTATTCAACAAATTCTCTGGTAACGTTATTTTTTTTCATCTCAAATAAATGCCCTAATTTTTCTGAACACACATGCATTTTTTAAGAATTTTGTCACTATTTTGAAATTTCCGTTTTCGAAAATTTTTAAAGGCTGTATTTACGAAACTATCCGTTCCACGCTCCGGAAACTTCGGAATTGTAATCTACGTCGTTTTCACAAAAACATATCCAAAATTCAGATTTTTTCCATTTTCCAAAATTTGGAAACTTCCGAAAACGGAAATTTCAAAATAGTGACAAAATTCTTTAAAAATTCACGTGTATTCAGAAAAATTAGGGCATTCATTTGAAATGAAAAAAAAATAACGTTACCAGAACAATGTTTTGTTTAAACAATTTATTGACAACTTTTGGGCATTATTATTATTCAAAGTTAATACTTTGATCGTCTTGATTGTGGTTGATTTTTTTACGATTTTTATCTCAAAGTACCTAATATTGTCGACGAGAATCACTTTTGGTTGAGATTGTACGGCCAATACATCCTTAAGTCTCATAAAAATGTATGTGAATCAATTAACATGTACTTTTGTATATTAAAGATTCAATTTTTTCAATATTTCAATATTCATATAACAGTTTTGAAAGCCGAATCGGATCGTAAAATATTGCAGAATCAACCAAAAAATGATAATTTCCCGCTTTTGATTGGATGAACTATCGATACTTGACTGAAATACCGAAATACTAAAAAAGAATCATAATACGTTTCTGATCTCCAAAACAGTTTCATAAATTCAATAGAACCATTGAGATGCGATAGATAATAATATTGAGACACAATATGAAATTTCAAGATGTTTTGTATCGATTCCATTTCAATCACCAAGATTTGTGAATTTCATTCCCGTTTGTATAAGAAATTTCAAGATAGTTCTAACAGTGATACACGTCCAGTTGTCGGTCCAGCTATACTGCGCTCTGCACCCCTGTAGTAGGTACGGAGGCCATTTCGCCTGACCCAGATATACCTCGAGTGACAAAAGAATCGTAGAACGGGAAATAATACGTCTGGTCTGGTTCCGTCGTTCGCGGGGCCCGTATCTCTGACGTTTCGATAGCGAAACCTCGACGTGGGTATTTAAGCTCGCGCCGGAACCATCGAGCTCTTTACAATTGCAGCTGCGTCACTTATTCAACCGACTGTGCAAACTCCGGGATTTCTGTACATCGCTGAATGGCGGGCGATTTTTTATTTTCTTCAAACAATTCGTGCGCGTTCTTCGTCCTTTTTTCGAAACTGCTGCAAGATACCAGAAGGACACCGCGTTCGTTCCGATTAAACTCTTATAATTGCTTCGCTCGATACTCGAGAAACTAAACTCCTCATTTTTTAACTTAACGATGAAAATTGGTACTCGAACGTTTTTTCGCTCACTAATCACGGATCTGAAGTCAGATTAAAAATTTTTTAAATACCTAATGACTCGCAATTCGACGGCTGCCTCTTATATTAAGTCAGCCCAAACCCACTCGTTTTACGTTGAAAAAACGTAGTCATATTCACGAGGCCTTGAGGTGAAGGCGAAATTTCATCTCACGTGGGTCGGTGGCTAATTAGGTACGAGGAGCTCCCAAGTATTAATCGAGAGTTACGCGCGTCTCGCGGCCTCGCGTCGTTAGCCGGGATGTGATTTATACACTCGGTGTTTCTCATAACCCGGAATTCATTAAACTCTGCAGCGGCGTATACACAGAACAGCAGCCACGGGACACCGCGGGACCCCGAGTCGCGGTTCGCGAGCCACTCATCCGTCTTGTCAGTTTAAAAGAAAAAAGTCTACAAGCCCCCGACACTTTTTTTCAACGCTCGCGCTTCTTTTTTTTTCTAAACACAAAGTCGACCGTCGTTCTCGCCCGCGAGTAATCATTCCCCCGGTCAATAGTCAATCGGTGATAACAGACATCCCACGCGCCGGTAAACACCGAGTCTTTTTTCTTCGATCCAGTCCGTCCGTGAAGCACCCCGGCTGGGGCTGACGACTGACAGGTATCGACTATCGCGGCGCTGCATCGACTCCAATGCCAATCGCCTATACAGCCGTGGGCATTGTGTGCCGGGAGTAATTTTGTAAGGTATATCGTTTCTCCATTATCTATAGTGCAGCTCGCGTTTCATTTCCGCGTCTACAAAGCTTTCGCGTTCAGAATAGACAAAAAAAAAACAAAAAAAAACTGCATGTGGAGAGCGCAATTCAATGTAGGACACAAGTGGACGAAACCCTTGCGTCTTCGATGTATCAGAATTAGCGCGTCCCCTGAACGCGGGGGCGAAATCCTATCGGGAAAATGAAATTAAGATGGCGGGTCCACCGCGGATGGTATTTATTTACGACGATCCAGAAAAGACGTACGTGGAAAGGGGGCAATCTAATCCGAACGAAGGCATCGTACATCCCACCCTCGATCTCTGCCGTTCGATCATCCCCTCGAAGTTCTTCCCGCTCCTCTCGTCGTAAAAAGTCCCGGACTTGATTAACACCGTATCCCTCGGTCTTGGTCTCGGTCTTACCCTCCGGCGACATCTCAGGCAACGATATACGCGATTGCCGATCCGGGGTTACGGATTGACCGCGATTCTTGCCGATCGTATGAGAGGACTCGCGCTAATTAACCCTTCACATATAATAGTCACACTCTCAGAATTTCACTCAGTCAGTATTAAAAAAACGAGTCTGAGAAAACAGTCAGGGTGGCCACAAATTTCTGGGATAAAAACGTTCGATAACATTTCGAGGTTTTCCAGGACCTAAAACGCAGATTTTTCAAGACATTGAAACATGCGAAAATCCCGAATATAATTTTTCACTCAATTTGAGGAACGAATTCTTTCTTCCGTCTATTGTGCAAGAAGTAAACTCTACGGGTGATCAGATTTTAGATTTTATGGTCTCGAACTGTTCATAAAAGAAGCATGTTTCAAACGAACAGACAAACTTATTTTTCCTCGAGTGATCACGAAAATTGACGTAGGAACATTGAAAAACAATCTTTTTTTTTAAAGAAAATAATGGATCAAACGTTTGTGTTCATTAACTGATGAAGGCATTTTTTCTCAACAGTTTGAATTTTAGAAATCTGAAATCGGATTACGCTATAGATTCCATTCTTGGCACATCAGACTAAAAAAGCAGAATTATATCCAGCAGTCTCGACTTTTTAGTTATTCCAAAGTGTGAGGATTCCTAGTTATTTAATTCTAATTCGTCCAGATTATCCATGGAATTGAAATACAAAGTTGACTTTCAAACATTGAAATAATCTTTCCATGACCAACATTGAAATGCCATAACAATTCCAAGTTTTCCAGGTTTTCTAGGTCTATGGCCACCCTGATTAACTATCAATCCGAAGCGCTTCAAAAAATTACAGAACATGTTTCGACCCTTCTATATCATGTACGAAAAATTGACAATTGAATAAAAAATTGTTACTTGTGGGAAAAAAATTATGAATAGGAAAAAACGCAAGATACACATTTTCGCTGAAAAAAAAAATCATAACTTTGTCAATTTTTCATATTTTTAACTAAAATTTGGACACGATACTCCTGAGATGTGCTGCTTTCGGTAAAAAAAAAAGTAGCACATTGCGTCCGAGTAGAAACGACCAGGTGTTGCATATTCGATTGTCACAGCAACACTAACGCTTATTTTGGGGATACTTTAAACTCGACATAAATTACGACGGAAGTCCCGTTGGAAGCCAGGGACAATTGGATATTATGCCCAAAATCGAGGGGTGTGACTTGATCGATCATCGATAGATGGTATTAGCGCGATTATAAGCTATCCGTTGAACACGTGACTGCGGCCACTGAATCTCTCGAACATCCATATATCCGCATGGGAGTTGGGAGAACAGAGATTATCCAAGATATACGGACGCTTGGCTCCGATTCGCTCCGTTTCCTGGGGATGGGGTAATCAACTGAGAATTTCGATTTAAACTCTGCAATTTAGGGATTTATCGTCGGAGCTACTAATTCACTGATACCTATAACTGCAGGGTCTGAACGACGACCGTGCGAAAAATCAAGGGATGACGAATTTCTCTGAAATCAAATCAAGAACGTCGAGGCGAGGGGCGAGGACGGTATATGTTGTATATATGGAAAAAAAACATGCGGAAACGTTTTATGGTGGGGTTCCGAGATGTGTGTCCATTGGGCACTGACAACGAGCGCGGTACTCGGCTCTGTTATTTTTCATTGACGATCATAAATCTGGACACTCTTCTCGGAAAGTCATTTGTCTTCGCTTCGTTGACCCCCGCGACCCCAATGATCGTCGGACCGTAAGAAACACTCGAGTTCTGCCAGTGGGCGAATCCGATGTGGCTGTTCCGCAGGATACGTTGACCACCCCGTTTTTCCATTCTTGTTGCGTTTTTTTGTTAAACTGAGAGTGAAAGGGTAAAAACTCCGCTCCGGAGGTCGAGGGAATAAATCATAATTCAGCAAATCACCTTTTAACGCGCGAATATCGTGCCGTGATCCTAATCAGAGAGAAAATGAAAGGGACTTTACTTCAGGGTCTGATCTACGTGCGGCACACGCGATCTTTTATCGCCACACGGTCATATTTCACTTTCTTTATAGTATCTTTATTCTCCTCCCTCTGATAGTTTTACGGGGATTTTTTTAGGACACTCGTGGCTCCGATGTTCGTGACCATCCTGAAGAATTCAGTGTCCTTCTCATATCCACCTTCTTATACGAACGTCGATCAGATGAGGTGCACTGGGCGTTCGACACGTGCCGCGTCAATTCACACGGGGTGGATGATTGATACGCACCGTATTCGTTTATAAATTAATTAGACACACGGTCGTAACATCGACTGGCGACGTTTTTTTTTTAACTCGAACATCGACGATGAATGTGTGAAACAACAAGCCGGTTTGGTCTGACTATGAGCCAGCTTTCGAAATTCCCGTTATTTATTTTGTCTCAGATTCTTTATTAGAGTTTCAGAAAACCTTCGAGATAATACCTTCGGGGTTATTACAATAACTTCATTTTTTCTCCGAAAACAGAGAAATGGAATCTGATCGTCCGTCACGAACCTTCAACCTGAATCACGAGCCACGAAAGACACACGCGATTATGCCAGTTCAACTCCACGAGGTATCCTCGCATTGTCATTGATCTAAATCTCGAATCCCCGATGTGCGCGTGAAGTTTGCAAACAAATAATAGTACATGCGCGCTTAAATACTTGGCGGCAGAGAGTGAGTTTCCAGTAGCTAAGTTATAATTACCCCGAGGTAAACATAGTTTTGACGTCGTGTCAGAAAAGCAGTTTTCCCCTCCCCCGGAGGGAAAAAAACAACCGGTCGGCGTAATCAAATCGCGACAAACTTCTGCGGTGTCTAAATGTCAGAAAGTAGTTGATCAATTAGCGAAAATATTCTGCAACTGGCAATTAAATGGCGAATAAGGGTTTCATGCGTCGGTGTTAATTACGAGTAACTACAGCCAGTTCCGAAATCATGGAAAATTATCATTTTCCCCGGCTCTACTGGTTCCGGCGACGTTAATTAAATCTAGGGCGTCGTAACTCCGAACGACCCCGACGAACAACGTTAGTTCCGACCCACCCCTTTCGCCATAAGATATCATTTCAAACTTCCTGTTCCTAAACTCGAGGAAATACGCGTCTCGCACGCAGCATCAGACACGCAGCCACGAAAACCAAGTGGAAACGTTCATCTTTTAGTCAGACGCGAATACGACGAAGCCGTCGTGTCGTCCTGCGGTTTTCCAGAGGGATCGCGATATTCTAGATTCTAGGTGGGTGAAATGGACCCGGGCATCGAGATTGGACCAGGTGACGTTGGCCTCCGGGTTCGGGGTTGAATTTTGGCTCTTCTATTCAGAGCTCGCGACGTCGTTTCGTTGCGGGTGGTGAATCGAGGAATAGAGGGATGGAAGGAGGCTAAGCGAGGTTTGGGGTAGATGGAACGGAACGGAACGGAACGAAATGGAACAGGACTCGGTTCTCTCTTCTCTCTTCTCTCTTCTCTCTTGCCACCGTTGCCATATACCTGTAGGTCTGCGATCCTGCGAGCCTGTAGTTGTACCACATACATAAAACGTGCCGGGACGGGGAGGCGGTTCTCGCTTGTCGACAGCCCGGAGGGTTCACCGCAATGTTTTCCTCCAATTTCACCCAAACAAACAGAGGCCACGGCGATATAGATTTGCGAACGGTGAACCTCCAATCCATTTATAAAAGGGAGGCAGCCCTTTGTGCGATGAAAAATGAAATTTCAACGAATGAAGCGCCCGCATCGGGGGATGAGGGGGCGAACGGTCCGGACCAGGAGGCAGGAGGCAACAGTTTGTCTGGTAACAATAATTAATTATTCAATGAGACCAATTAGACTACATAATGATACAGGATGAACGTCTCTCTGATAATAGTGAAAAGATCCGGGGGAACGTTAATTAGTCAATATTCTTTCGCCTTTACATCTTCCGTAACGGAGGTAGGTATAGTAATTATTCTCCCAGTGTAATAACGAGGATTGGATCGTGCCGAGTCCCGGTACCGTCGCAGAGGACCGTTTATGTTATTGAGAATTAAGAATTTCCGCAGATTCAGAATCTTTACCCCCTCGTGCTCCGAGTCACCCTTGAGAAGCACCACGATTCCTTGCCTCCGTAATTGACTGGAAGCGCTTAGTTTTATTTCCATAAAAGACGTACCTCGGCACCGAGACGCGGGAAAACGGCTATGAAAACGAAAAACGAGTCCCTCACCGGTTCTCTGCTCTTATTAAGGATACCTGCTTACCTCTTATACCGTCTCTATCTCCACCCATTCCTCCCAGAGTACAAGATTCAGACTCTGCCTATGCGCGGGGTAATTGAAATTGAAATGAAATTTTTCCCGAATTTTTTACTCTTCCCCTCGACGGTTCTCTACTTTTTTCATAATCTCGAGAGGTTTTGATAATAATTATCGTTACGAAGCTCTTCAATATAATCGATTTTCGATATGCAGATACACGATTATTGTAATAATTTTTAATCCAATCAGGGAACAGGGGGTCTCGCATAATGAGAACGCGACCACGAGGGCGCAGAGTGGATCGGCCAAACTCCTTTGTGGGGTGCCTCGTCCTCCTGTTCGGGTAGAAAAAGCTCGCGAGTATTTTTGTTCCTGCACATAATGCGGTCTATACCCGTGCGAATAATATTATTCAAGTCAAGAATTATTTGAAAAGTTCCGTGTCTCAAGTACTATATTATAACTTTATAATGGTTTTCTATATACCCGAAGCCCCTCAGGTATATGGAGCACGGATCCGCCGCACATGCCGACCCCGTCCTCGGCATCGAAGCGATCCTCTCGCTGATTGTCTCGGAGAATTCCAGTCCTTCTTTTTCCTGTGCGTCCTGATGATCAGAAGAGCGCGATGGACGATTGTTAGCGTATCAATCTCCCCGGAGAAAGTCAAATAACGCCGGATCATCGCGGAAGCTCGGAAAATTGAGCGAAATGAAATTTTTGTTTAATCCATATTCATGAGAAGCGTTCGATAGAGATGAATGGGTCGCAGATTAATATTTATATCAGCCAGTTTTACGTCGAACTTAACGACGTCGTAAATAATATATCGACAGGGATATAATGCGAATATAATCGGTCCATTTCTCACCCATGGCCATTAGCCATCCCTAAAACTCCCTCCTCTCTCCATCCGCCATCGTTCCAAGTTACAACTTTCTTCCTCCTACTCCCCCTGCTTCTTCTTCTTCTTCTTTTTTACTCAAATTTACTTACACGCGAGGCTGGTGCCGCACCTTCTCGCCAGGAACGAGATCAAAAGCTCGAAAATTCGTCTCCTTAATTCCTTCCTGACCGGTTCTTCAAATTCAAATTCTTTCGCGGTTCAGCAGGCACACACGAACGGGGTGGAGGCCGGAACGCGATATCGAAGGAATCCGTCCGTCTGAGTATTTCCGGACGGCGAACAATTAAGCGCCGTTGGTGACCGCGAGGTGCTCCCCAGACCCTAAAACAGCCCTTGGCTACCAGACGGTGGAGAACCGTCAGTGCCAATACCATAGCCCGTCCCTCTTCCTTTTCCTCTACCTCTTCATCCCCGGTTCCATTTCCAGTTCCAGTTCCAGTTGCGTAATCCCACCCCGCTGCATATTCGAAATTCGCGCTTTTGTCTGGTCTTTATCTTTCTTGCAAATACGGCGGTCATCCAACGACGGATTTTCATTGTGTTACAGGGAGGCTCGCCGGTGCTCCGGGATGTGCACGCATTTTCTTTACCACCGCGGAAACTTGGGCGCTTCGCCCCACGTCCTTTGAGGACCACCCCGAGGACCAGGGGTGAATAACTGGTTAGGTTCGGTAATCGGATGAGTAAAATAACCCAAGTGCTAAGTAATCGATTCGGGAAACTTGAGAATCTCGCTTATACTTCGAGTCAAGTTTACCGAAGGGTTTGTAGAATTCTACCCTCGGTCAAGTTGCCTTTGGCTAAGATTCGAACGCCGAGTGTGTACCGCAGCTTCGCTAGATGCTCAAAACCAGAGGGACCCGGACGGATGAAAATGATTTTGATTCTAATTATCGATCCCGGGTTAAAACACGCGGAGAGGCCGAGACCCGATGGATTCTACGAAAAGCTTTCAGCAAAACCCTTCGCAAAGTGAACCGAGAGAAATCGAGAGACGAATTGCGTATTTATACACAGGGGCTATCGAGGGTATCAATATCTTCCTGTTCTCTGTGTACCGCGTCCCGCGACTTTATCCCAGTCCCTCTTCGATCTTTCGTCCTCGTTGTTCGTCGGGTCTGAGCCTGGCTCATTTTTTTAATATATATTTCCCCCTCCGATCTCTTCGTCTCCTTGCCTCTTCACTCTAGGTAATCATCCCGCTTCCCAGTCTCCGACTCGGGACGCTTTTCCCCGTTCCGTATTATCTACCCCTGTACCGGAGCTATTTCGTCCCCCGTACCCCGTCCCCCCTGCCGCGATTGTCGAGAGCAAGATGGAAAACAAAACGCGATCGACAAGTTTGCATACCTATAATGCACCTCGCGCTCGAGCCGCCCACCCCCGCGGTACCGAGGTTTATTCGGTGGTTGGGGTGAGACCCGACTGGGCAGCCCCGCCACGGGACGGAATAAAGGATAATACGAGGACCTCGGGAGTCGCTTAGTAATGACATGACGGTAATTGGACGATGGGAGATTCCGGATCCTAATTATATCCGATATCACAACCCGGATGTATCTTTGTGCGATTTCTTAATTGGCAGAAACAAGTCAGTGTGTCTTTTACGAATATTTTTCGAATTAAACCCGAAAAACGCGCCGATTTCAAAATCTTTGCATTATCTCGTAAATTCCGCCCTTTACGGCATAAGTGAATATAACCAAACTTGTAGAGAATCGGCGCGTTTCTCGGGTTTAATTCGAAAAATATCGCTTTTTGGAAAAAAATTATAGATACCAAAATTGTTGGAAATTTGATTTTATACAATTTTGGTTGTATTCGTTATAGCTGAAAAGTGTAAAATGAACAAGATAATGCAATTTTTGGAATGTGGAACGGTTTTTTGAGTGTAATTCGAAAAATATCGATCCTACAAGAAAAATTGTCGGAACCAAACTTATAGCGGATAAAATTTTCTACAACTTTTGTTCTTACGGTTTTTCGTTAACTTCAAAAATGGCCGAGTTATTTGATAAAAACCGTTTTTTTCGAAAAAAAAACCACTTTTCGAAAACAAGCAAAAGCTCAATTTGGTCGCCATTTGAAGTGTACACTCGCAGAGGGCATAGAAAAAGAAAATCGCGCGATTTAATTTTTCGAGGGTTAGGTCGTTTTTTTGGATATACTGACTGGACTACTTGGAAACGGAGGAATATAAGGGTCGTTTTTCGGTTTTTGGAAACCCCGGCACGTGGACGCGGGGAGTGTCTGCCAATTTTTCCCCGCATTTCGAGCGTGTGCCTGCGTCATTGTACGAGCTAATAATACAGTCAATATCCGGTGGGCTAATGACGTAATTACGTTTACACAGGGGCGGGGGAGCATTTATGCCGCGAGGGTTGGGCTCGGCAGGAAAGACTTGAACGAGTACACGTCACCCGAAGACCTTGGGTTTTTATTTGCCCGACGCAAATTATTGGAGAAATTGAAACGCTTGTTTTTTTTTCTTTTCTTTTTTGTGGTTCTCCACCGCGTTCGGGTGTCTTTGAATTTCGCGTAAGCGGTGACCCAGATACCTGGCTAATCGGGATAAGGTGTGGGCCGTAACGAGAGACTAACGACCCGGTTTAATGCCGGGGGAAACTTAATTTCGACACAAGTTGCCCGAGGACCTCGTATCCAACGGTCATTAAACCTGAACCGGAGCGACGGGTGACTTGTTCTCGTTTATTGCCCAGGGAGGGGACTTCCGGTGCGGGGCGATTTCCAAAGCCGTATACCCAATAAGACGTTACGGGGTCAAGACTTCGTCCTTTCGAGTACCAAAAGAAACTCAATTTATTCACATTTAATTCTGCAAAGCGAGTCAATTTTTAGTTAGCAAAATTAGAGGCTTTCAACTTATGTTTTGAGGGGGGGCTCTACCGATCGACTATAGTTCTCAATTTTTTCCATTCGCGAATATTGAAAATTGTAGAAGTCATTGATTTCCATACCTCCAGCTGTAAAGTAGAATGATTCTTACTGTTTGACATAATTTTTTTGATAGCTCACTTTGGGCTGCGTACGGCAATTCTTCGGGGTTCAAATCTAGTTTCCCCACCTTGGACTGTACAAGCTCTCTGTAAGCCGATATTCGGTGGGGGCAACCCTTAATCTTTTAATAATTTCGTGGCTTCATAACGCTCCGAGTTTGTATTAATTAAAACTTAAATCTCGCTTAGGTCAGAGATTTTCGGATCGAAGTATGGATTATTCAATTTTCTGTCGACGCCGGTAGAACTGACGGACGTAGAAAGATGTAGAGATAATCGAGTAATACCCTGGGTATTAAATTTATTAGGAAGTAAAACAGTTATTAACCAACTTCTGAGATATAGATCACACCGTGATTGTGACCGTGGGGGGTGAGAGAGGAAAAAAGAAACCATCAAATACCGCTCCGTCAACGTCGCAGCGTTTTATTGCGACACGAGGCAATTGATTTTCCCAAGATTGCTCGCGTAGAGGGAAATTAAATCAGGATGAGATTAACCAACAAGAGCCTTGCGGTTGACGTTGAAAGGCTCGAAATTGAAGTCTCAATTCTTAATCTCTTACGGACGAGAATTAATTAGGGATTAACGTGAGTCAAGGGGGAGGAAGCAAGGTGCGTGAGCGGGAGAAAATTGTATGAAATCTTTTAATTTTCATTACCGTGAGGCGGGTGTAACTGATTCGCCGGGAAGATAAAAAATTCCCAAGGACTGAAAAACGCCGCACTCGAGGCAAGTAGCTGAAGACTCAAAGGGCTCGAAAGACCCCGAGTAAAGGGTAAAGGGTGGAGGGCTGTGTATACCTTTCGTAATTTTTCGCATATTATACGTCAAACAACCGACCCCGTTAGATTGTCAAAAGGTTTTTAATTGAAGAGCTAATCTCCACTTCCCTTACCCTTGGGTTCGCCCTTCGTCAACAACCTGGAGAAACAATTGTTCGAAAATAATACAAAGAGAAACTGACAATGAGACTAGTCCGGACTTGAACCGCGAGCGGAAAAATAATTTGCGTTTTGAGAAGATGGATCGAGTGATGTAGAAATTAGGTGAGTTTATACACTTTATACTATTACGTCGTTCGAGGAGGGAGTCGAAATCGGGCCCTAATTTCTTGGTATCCAACCACGGTCCGGGGATAAGTTATAACGAGGATAATTAGGGTTTGCGAAACAGTTGAATAGGTTCCCGCGTGAAGTGGTCTTTAACGAGTTTCTTAGCTGCGGCTTAGGGTAGGTAGGGTCGGTCCAGAGTTGAGCTTGAGCACAGGGGCGTATAAACTCACCCCGCGCTCCAACAGCCGGGTAAAACCTGCGGACTTTATTTATCGCCGCTACCCCCATAATTTCGGAGATATTTCTCGCCAGGTAATGAATCGCTTGTTTGGGGGTTCATTGGGCCGATTTGTATTCAACTAATTACGCCGTTAAGGGGGTCTTGAGCCGAGAAATTAAAAAATAATACCCAAATTACGAGGAGAATTATCCCGTTATTTCAAACACGGTAAAGATTCCTCGTACCAAATACTAAATTCACCCTTCAATATCTGCAAAGATCCAATCAGAATCAGATTTTTTGAATTCTGGTTGTTTTCCTAGTCTTGAATGTAAAAATTTGTAAGAAAAAGTTGGCATCGGTACAATATCAATCGTAGAAAATAGTTTTCTACCTGAACTCTACATCCTCGATGAAAAAGAAGGTAAAAAACGTGAAGCGAAGACCCTGAAATTCTTCGAGGGGTCCAAAATATGCGTTTCGTCTGGGGGTGGGTCTCCGCCTCTTTCGAGTCGCCGCAAATCTTTACCCTCCTTTTACCATAATCGAGTCAAAAGTTTAAACCGCGCGAGGTCTGTGTCGGCGTTCGCTGAGTATTAACGGCTCGTTGATTATTATCAAAAAGTATAATTCATCCGTCACCCGCACAAACATTCTGGCAAGTTCTGGGGCTGACGGATGGAAACCTTCCCATTATACAAAGGGGAAGTATAAATAAATCGTACGAATTAGGGAAAAAGCTCGCGAAAATAAGGGCGACGGTATTCAATGCATACGTTAAGGACCACCAGCTGCGAATGTGAAGGTAGTCGTGGATGTGGATGTGGTCGGCGCGAGGACGCGCATTCAATTGTAAATTCAATTCCAGAGACGTCCGAATTACCCGGGGGCAAGATTGCCAGGTAACGGGTCAGTGAATATGAAATATCTCATACCACTTCCGAATGCCGAAGGTATTCCAAACACCCAGAGGCTCGGAGTAGATCGATGACGTTTCGCCACGACGCGAATCCACCTCGAGGGATGAAGAAACGGCTTCATAAGGGCCGGTCTAATCGGTTGTTAAGAGACTCGCCGGGTTTTCGGCCTCCTTGCTTCCCGCGTGGGTATCAGAGCCTCGGAAGAGAAAGGGAGATGATTTAAACGGCGAGGAGGAGATGGAGATTTCAGATTCGAGTCCCGCGTATAATTCTTATCCCGCAGAGCGAGGTACGCCTTACGCTGCAGTCGGCTTAATTAATTGCAATAATTAAAAGCGGGGCCTGTTGAATATGCAGAGCTTATGCTCTCCCCCTCTCTACCTGTACGTGTCTTGGCTGGTCCAACCCTTCGTTGGCTGCCGGCGCAGGTGGTTAACAAAAGACCCGCGACTGCAAACGAAACCGGTAAGGCGTAATGCAGCCCACGCTTATGCCTGCGTACGCGGAAAATACCGGTTACCTAACTTGGATTTGCGCTGCTAAGTCGTTTTGCGTATAGATTACCTGCTAAACATTTACATCCACAGCTTACGTCTACTCCGGACTCCGGACCGGATCGCTGGGGCGGCGTTGGAAGGGGGCCGAGAATTCAATCCCGTAAATGCGCAAACGACGCGGATAGCGTATTGGGATTGGGATTTCGATGCTATTTAATCGAGACACCCGAAACTCGGTCGGATTCGCTGAATCAACTATGGCGTGACTAATTTTCGACTAAATTAAACAATTCAAATCCTTTTCGGAGGGGAAGGAGATCGATTTTTCCCGATAATACAATTCAAGAAAGAATTGTAATAATCGTCGGGTCAAGGCGGCGGAATATCGAGGGAAAATAATTGTGTATAAGAAGAGACGGGGTTGAAACTAACGAGTCGCGAATACTCGAAACTGTCGGGCGCCCAGACAATAATTGACAACCGTTGCAGGGACTGGGAATATAATAATTGTGAAAAGGTTATAATGCAAAATGGAAGAAAATTCAAGGATCCCTCCTCGAATTTTATTCTCTTGAATTCTCCCTCTCCGATCGATTGCCAATTGATGGAACTTGAATCTCGAGCAGCTGGTAATTCGCGCTCGACTATCTCACCGTGCAGCCGACTTGAATCAATCGAATCGCCTCGGCTTTTTATCGAGAAAGCTCGAGATAATCCCCTCGATATTTCTATCGTTTGTTATAATTAATCCGCGAGAAGTGATCAACTCCTCGGAGCTTAATTCCGGCGTCTTTCAAAACGAGCCGAGATATTCCGACGTTGATATCCGTCCGCGGAGACGGCAGACTGCATACCTACGGGTCGGCGAAGAAGCCAGAAGCCAGGAGCCCGAATTCGGAGACCGTGGAATTTCGCGTGGCAACAATAATGAGTGTGGGAACGAGGGACTCCATTATTCGAGCGAAGAAAGTAAAACGTGCCCTTGGCGCGCCCTTGACTTGAAACCGGAGTACCGTCTGAAGAGCGACTGCATCGGGAAAACCAGGAACCGCCATCAGCCGCTAATGGCTTAGGCAAATCGCTGTTTCTCTGGTAAAATTAGGCACGACTTGACCGCGAGGTGTAAAAATTCTAAGGACGGAAAGGTATTTCACTAGCGCAAACCCCAACCGCGCCGCGTTTAGACCAGACCCTGATTTATATGACCTCACGGTGCGGTAATGTCGTCTCGAAAATTTATCGGCACGTTATTAAATTCTTGTCTAATATGCCGGAATAATAACGTCCGAAATGTCCGGCGTGAAGTCTGGAACGGAATGAAACTCGTATGAATAGAAATTGCGAAAGTATTTCAGCCCGTATGGGAATGCGAACGGTACGTGAGACGCCTTTTGTTAGGAATGGAAATATATATACCTATGTATGTATGTAACTGGAATCACCCCGGCTCTACTACCACGCTCCGGAAGGTTTCGGGATTCATACATCTACGTCAATCCGAACGGAAAGACCGCCACGTCATAGCCGACAGGCGTCTCAGCTTGCGCCGGATCTACTTGTTGGGAAGTGATTAATGAATATGCATAACGGATTAGATCCTAATCGCCATATGCCATCTGGATTGTAGTACACCACCGGTCTACGAATACGTGATCGGTATCTTCCACTCAAAGACGTGTCGGACTGCGATTCCATCAACGAAATTCAGAGGAAAGGGGAAGTTATTGTAATCACACCAAAAATGAAGAGTTGAGTTTTCACTGGATCTTCACGTTTTCAGGTCTAGAGAATCTTGTCCAACTATTTTGAGTTTTTGATGTATGTGACCAAATTTTTATCCCCACGATATCTCGAGAACGAGGGCGCGGATTTTGATTACAATTAGAATTGATTAGATTCTCGCTCTGATAACGATATCTTGAGAACGGATCAACGGATTCGATTGAAATTTGGTATCGTATGGTTTTTTGGATCGCTGATCAAGAGTCTGAGGTCAAATTTGCAAAATGAAGATCGAAGACTGGCTCACAGTCAGCCCGAACCCGTAGAATCAATCACTGTTCTCGGATTGTTTGAGATTATTTATCGTTATCGGCACCCGACTTAATTATTCCTTACAGTATTTCGTATTTCAAAAACCATGTAAATGACGGAGTGAGCGAGTGACATCTTAAAATAGGAAGTGCGGGGTTAGGCTGAGAACTTTAATGGCACACCTTCGCGATTAGAAGAGTATCCCTTGCAAATTTCATCCAAACTTCACCAAGTTCTGAAAAATCATAGTAAAGTGTTATTTCATTAGGAATGGAACCGCTCCTGATTAGCTTTCGAAATATCAAAGTGCCAAAGTAACAAATTTTACGTCATTTTCAGAGACGTTTTCACTTGTTTTTCAGAAACAATTCTATGAAAATAGTTTTCTGTAATTCAAATCCATCGGACAGACGGTCACGGAATAATTCCGGTTTTTTGCAAGCTTTACTTGATGGACGTTTAAAAACCACATTACTCAAGACAAATTAAGATTTTCTTCACAATAAAGTCTAAGCTGTGTGATTTCAATCCTCACTTACCTTTTTATCTTTTACATTCTTTTTTATCCCTCAAAAGGTCACTGTATTTTGAAAGCACATTACGCAAATACGTCCGAAAAGTTCGTCATTTTTAATTGGTCGATGCAAAGGCTATAAATGGTAGTACTTGGGGGATGTTCGTTAAACACACTGTTGAAAAATATATACGACAGCAAAAAATCTCTCTGATTTTTAGTATGATTAATCACGGTAGGCCCGCGCAATAAGCGGCTCCCTGTACCTTAAAATTTCAATAGAAGAAAAGTCGAGATTGCAAACAGTAATTTCCCATACTTTAAAATGGTTTTCAGACAGACAAATTTTCATTTGCTATAGGATGTACAAAATAAACTCCAAGGATGGACAGATTCCAGATTCTCTGGTCTCAAACTGTTCAGAATATATGCCTTTACGAAATGATCAGATATAAAGTTCTTGATAAACTTGATTTGACTCGAGCTATCACGAAAAGTAACGTAAAAAAACATAAAAACGCTATTTTATTTCAGAAAATGATGAATATGTGATCCAATTTTGATGTGGTCAAAAAGTTCTCTGTTATTTAGTCTGAAAAGGCATCTTTTCTTAACAATTCAAGAACAGAACATCTAAAATCGGTCCACAGAATTTATTACGTTCATAAAAGGCACACGGAAAATGTGATTGTAAAAAAACCGTTCGAGATAACAACTGTAATCTTGAACAGGATTGTAAAAAATCACTCCAACGCATTAACGCATTAAATATATCAGAAATCAGATCCCAAAAACTCTTCTTTCTATCTTATAGTCAGAATTGACCCAAAAGTTTTCTGATTTTTTGCAATATGTTTTTTTTTCTCGACGTCATTTTGCTGTTCCTCGTCTGTTTTCTAAACTTTTCACAATTTTGTCAAATTGTATGACTCAAGAAATTTGTTACTTAATGGATACTATCAAGTATAAAATATATATACCACGATCAAATGATATTTAGTTGATTCTGAAAAATATTTACTTATGATAATATTCGAGTAGACGAATTCTTGAGTGAAGCAAATTTTAGTTTTCCGTACAGTCTTGGACCAATCGGTAAAAAACGGCAAACTTTCTAGACGCTCTGATTGTTCCAGTCCCTTCAGATCAAAAAGGTACCGAAATCGGCGTCTTTTTTTTCATATCGTTTTTAAAAGCAGTAAAAATAAAATGGTTCTGTCATAATTCGGGTTGTGACTCATAACACCTTCGAGACCGTAAGAAAAATAATATAATACGTCTATTAAATTCTCCACTTTATGTATATCTCCGGGGCCGGCGTATAGCGGTGCAGATAATACACTTTTACGTACGTGCCCTTCGGGGGATGGTTTTAAATCAGGGTAGTAGGCCACACGAACGAGTATAACGCCGTATAACCAGACGTTGAATATAGCCGGGAGAATTCAGCTCGGTCTGAGGTCCGGGGTGAGATACCGCACCCAGATTCATGCGGGGATCCCTCCTGCCCTGGGTGAGGGTGAAGCTGAGGGCGAGGGTGGCTTTCTCGCGGCTGACGCGAAAACAATAAACACCGACTCTGGCTATAGAAACGGTCTTCATACAGTTCCTTGCAATTGCTGAACCAAAGATCCTGATCCCGATGGCTCCACATATCTACGGCAAAGTTTGTACCCGAAGAAGAAGGGGGAAAGACGAGGAATGTAGGAGAAAAGGGAGAGTAGGCTATATCGTAGCACTTTGGACTCTTCAATTTTTCCAATTTTATTCTCAATCCAGATATCATGGACCAGATATCTTTTTTCCGTACTGTACATTCATTTATGAATCACAAGAAAGAAAATCATCGTTCCTTTGAATTTGATGGTGAAGGTATGAAAACAATTTTTTTCTAAACCTCTGCGAACGGTACGATATAGCCGACCAGTAGGGTAAATCGTACCACCCCAAGAGAAAGGAATGTACGCATTTTACTGGTAATACGGATCACTTAATTCAATAAAACGTTGGAATATTTAACAATCTTATATCCTATGGTAGCAGAACAACATTTTTCGATACATTTATATCGTGTGATATTGATATCACATTTAACGATAAACACAACTTGTAGAGTAGTTATAAGAGCATGCTGGAGTCAGGCTTTACCCACCGTACCCGGTTTTCACTTGTTTTCACTGATAGCAAAGCCCACGCGTCACGAACGCGGAAAAGGAATTCATAACGCAATTCTGTATTGAATTCCGAAGATTTATGCACAAAATGATAATTGTCGATATCGACAATTGCAGAAAACCATTTCCTGTCTCTATTAGTGCATGAAATACAGAAGTTTTGCAATATAAATCTTCGGAATTCCATACAGAATTGCGCTATTAATTCCTTATCCGCGTTCGTGACGCGTAGGCTTTGCTATCAGTGAAAACAAGTGAAAACCGGGTACGGTCGGTAAAGAAGAGTAAAGAATGACTGGAGCATGCTCCTAATACAATAATATGTATACCCTTTCTTCTATTTTTGGGAAAACAAGTATTTCGTATCGATGCTGCTCACTGCAACTGTCTTTATTCGCAAGAGAAGCACAAATATATTTCTTGCTTCCGGGCTCACATCCGGAGCAGGTACAATACATACCTCGGAACCAATTTACCCGAACAGCATCGGTACGAATTAGCCGACTGCCTGTTGTTTTACGAAAACATTTCGCATTCGGCTCATTGCAACCATAATCTAAATTTCAGCACGGCAAAATAACCGGGAAGCATCGAACTTTTGATGCATTAATACTGAAAAGCATTTCGTGGTTCCTTACGAACACATTAGCCCTGGGGCTAGCTGTCGAAAACCATCGGATGCTAGTGAAATAAATTGCGCGTACCTCCTCTCGTCTGGTTTCGTTTTTGCGCTTGTCAACCGTGGTTCTTTGATATTCTGCCACCCGACAGCGGCTATTTCGAGTGGTATCAGATATCTCGAAGTGGTACGATATAGCCTACTCTCCCATATAGGACGACAGAAACCGAGTAAAAGCTCGATAGGTGTCATCTCGCGTTAGCCTTCCGGCGGTATGGAGGAAGAAAAGTTTCTGCATCGAGCCGGTCCCCCAAGGCGGCGATAATCCCGTAAAATCTGTCTCCATTACATGGGTTACCTGCGGTTTATTCCCACGGTGCCGCTGCACCACCCCCGTTATAAAACTCAATTCCACGAAAATCTGGGTCGATCTAGAACCGAGGGGCACCCTCGCGACTGGCCGCCACTACCGGAATCCCTCAGGATCGAGGCCCGCTATTCCGTTCACGCCCCGAGCTCAGTCTCCGAAAAAATTTCCCGCCTCGTAATCCGTTAAATGTGCAGATTTTTTTCCATCGATTCCAAAACGGGGGTGGATTTCGTGCGCGAAAATCGATCGGGGATACGAGCGCGTGGTTCGACGTCGATCCCTGGCTCCGTAAGCGTGGTATCAGATTCTAAATTTATAATAAGCCCCGAGGCGAACCTTGGCCCCGGTTCGTGTCAGTCCCTCGTCGCCACCGCCCGGAAACTTCTTGTTCCTCGGCTCTTGCTGGGTTTCCTTCTGGAAAACTTGCCTCTCGCACGCCAGGCCCGACTGCTATAACCCACCCGGACTCCTACCTCTGCATATTTCATTCGATCAAACATCGGATCCTCTCCTGCCAACCATATTCTGTATTCGGTACACTTTTCCCGAAAGCATATTCTGTCAAGAAATAAATAGCATATTATGCACCAAGGGAAGGAAGCAGGCGTTTTCCGTCGAGCACCGATTTTGCAGAATGCGAGTTGCATTTCCGAGAGTGAAGACGAGTTCCGTAAAATGCGCGAGACAAAACGCCTGCGTCCTTCCCATGGCACATATGTTAATTTCTACCACATTCGCATCAAAAACGAGGGAAAGTGAGGTTAGGAACGATGAGAAGGGCGTTCTCCGCTGGGGGCACCACTTTCTTGGTTTATTTCACCGTTACTATGGTTACGAGAGTTTTTTTCTCCCTGCTGCCAGTTTTTTTTCCCGGTCCAAAAACTGTGACTTCCATCCCTTTCAGGAGGGCAAAAAACACGAGTTTTCAATGCATGTGTGGTAAAAAAAAATAAGCGTATAGTTTCGTCCCTCATCAATTTCCAATGAGAAAAATACCCGCTTCTCTCTTCCCACGACGGACTCGAGTACGCACTTGAACCACGAGAGTAATTACTTTGAAAGTTTTCCCCATCGCATGGGTGCCGTAGTGGCGAAGAGCATCCGGGGATTCGCCCAGTCACCGAGTGGCAAACTCCTCATTTTATACCGTGTTTTACCTTTAAACTGGGCTAGAGTTTCTCGCCGTTGGTGCACAGGTGAAGTGTCGCTGCGAGGGTGAAACCTGTCTCCGTTAATTAGGACGCGGGGCAAGGTCGTCACCGGCCGGATACATCGTCATCTTAATTAGCGCTTTCGGTTTCTCAGCGTTATCGAAAGAAGTAATCCGCAAGCAGGAAGTGCGATCGCCGAGGGATCGCGAGACGGCATGGGCACTCTTTTGGCAACCGCGAGTCAGGAGGGGAGTGGGACGAAAAAAGTTTGCCAAACGACCCGCAGACGTTTAGAGTCCATTATCATCTTCGGCGGGCGAGGGTCCTCTCTCGCTGACGAGGACATCCCATCCCTTGCGGAATCGATTCGCGGGTACCTACACTATTATACTCCCGTGTAATGGAGTGTGGAGGGTGGAGGGTGGAGGGTGGAGGGACTTGGAAAGGGGCCAGGTGCCCGAAACTCGACTTTGGAACGACGACGAACGCGAATTATACGTGGGCTATCCTATCCTCTTCGGGTATCATGGATCAGAGGAAAGTTGTATCGTCTCGGAAAAAAGGGGCAGGGTTCGGATGGATTACTTTCGAAATACCTCTCAACGACACACGCGATTTTTATTGCCGATCTGAGGACCCGGAACGATCCGTCTTTTCGTATTATTCTAACCGCAATATCGATACCTACGCGATATTAGAAAGATCGTGATTGATGGTAGGTTGAAAATCTACCATTTTCTTCTTCTTCTTCTCCATTCGGTTTCATTGTCTGGCAATGGCAAATGGAAACACTGAATTCTGGTAAATTACTTTCATATTTATGAAAATATAACAAAAAATGCCAAAAAAAGTGCCTTTTGGGAAATGACTTCCTTTCTGATCACTTTTAGCACCGTACAACAAATTCCTCACGTGATTTATTCTGATATGAAAAAAAAAATAGCGATTGGTGTAACTCAAATACTAATTTATCGCCATTAGCAAATCCAAGAACTTGTGTGAAAAAGTTGGCATCAGTACAATATGAATTGTAGAAAGTTTTCAACCCGAACCATATCCCGGGGAAATTCTCATTTTTTTAAGAGCCACAAATTCTTGAAACAGCAGCTGCGAGTCACCCCGTACATTAAAGCCGCGCATTGGCCATCGCCAACCCCCGCCGCGGTGTGTTAGAGTAATTATATACCTACGGGATCCTCTCGAAATCCCCTTTCTGCACCGGGTTTGGTCTCCCCGCAGGTTTTAAGACAATGAGAATACACGCGGAGCACTACAAGTCCTCTCCCTCGGTGTGTACGTACGACTGCGGTAAGTTCTTCCTCTCGTCCGGAGTCCGGAGTCCGGAGGGTGGACGAACACCCCGCTCTCTCGGGGTCTTTGACAACTCTTGAATCTTGAAATTGAGCATCCGATTCCGCCAACTTTTACGAATCCGCCAACTTTTACGAATCCACGCCTCCCTTTGGCCGAAGTAACAAAGGGCTGGGAATGCTTTTAACTCGCGATTACCCGCGTTAATTATTTGCGGCAAAACACAGGGATTTTTTCCAAACTTATAATGACCCTATTCCGGGGACTGAAAACTTCTACGCGGAGATAAAGATAAAGTTTTCATGTTTCATTTTATTCCTGTAACGGGTTCGACTATGGTGTAGGTGTATCGGACAATTTATAGAATTTATTACTTCGACAAGCGTTAAAATTAAGTTTCAGTCACTAAACTTTGTTGTGCTGTAATCCTAGGGTGAAAGTTTTCGGTCATAAACAGATAAACCGAAGCTATAGCTATAACCGCGGGTGCATAAATTTCAAGTATGACATGACGTAAGGGAGGGTGATTTTTATGTCTGAGAAAGGAAAAATGTAGATTCGTCGACACCGAACGAACAATGAAATTCGTCGAACCCACCGAGCGACGCGAAGTCGAATTAATCAACGGTGGATAAATTTTAATTAACCAAAACCAGCTAGTCACCGGATCGTGTTTAACCCGCGGGTTCGCCTACCGCCATCGAATATCCAATTTATTCAGCTACGAATATATAGCCACAGGTATTCACCACATGCGGAGTAAAAAAGCTCGACAAATTAGAAAATTTCCCCAACCGCACTCAAAAGCGCAGCTCTTTTCCATCCGATATGAAAAATCTTGTACGGGGTGAAAAGTGTGTTTCAACGTACGAGGAAGGTGGTAATGTAGGGCACAACGTCGTTGAAAGCAACTCTGTGGCAATATCACACCCTTTGGAAGATTCGCTGCTGCTGGTGCGGGCTTGCAAAGCTTTAAATTTACATCTTCTATAGTTTTGTCTGAAAGGGGGGGTGGTGCCCCGCAGGGGCGAAGAGGTACCAGATATTAACAAAGCTCTGTAAGCCACGGAGCACAGAGGAAAACCTGGCTCTGATTTTTCATTTCTTTTTCTCTCTCTCTTTATGTTACAGCACAAGCATCGCTCGACACCCGTACTTCTAATCATCTCGCTAGCGGGGATCAAAGTATGCAGTCCAGATGGAAAAGTGAGTTCTCTCCGGTCTCTTTCTTTCATTATCCCCGACACCCCCCTGCGGCATTTTTATAATCGCGATTTGCTACTTCGTCCAGTGTTTTAAAATATTGCAATTCACGAAGAAACCAGGGGGTAGAAGGAAATCCATCCCCTGGCCGCAGGAAGGAGCAAAAGGTGGAAGGTGAAAGGTTGAAGGCTATTTAATTCCATCCCGTTGTATCCTATCGGAGAAGTATAAAGGGCGAGGGAGAGGTTGAAAACCGATAACACACCAGGCCTCGGGGGTGGATGTAACGTAGAATTACTCACGACCCATAAACCTTTTCGCCTAGGGCACACACACCGGGCCTCCTCCTCCTCGGCGGTCATTAAACCTGACTGCATTCAGCATTGCGAGTCACAGGGAAGTCGGGAAGGGTGGGACCTTGCGGAAATTCGGCGAAGGGACAAAGAAGGGAGGGAGAAATATCTCGACGGCCCTCAGTTCCGCCGCGTTACTCACCGACCACCGTTGTAGGTACGAGTCAACGTCCGACCGAATAAATAATGTACACGGAGAACAAGGACGGTTCCGAAAATCGTAATTCTCGATCTCCCATCTTCACGTCTTTGAGCAGCGATTAATCATCGAGACCGTCACCTTAATAACGTGCGCGAAGTACCGCAGTGTCTCCGCCGCTTAAGGGGAGTGAATGTCAGCCGAGTCCCTCGGCTCGTAGACGTATGTGAGTTTCCGGCTTCCTCCATTTCTGGATTCGAGGAAATCCCAGAGGGCCGTGAGTCTCGCGTTGTGATTGACAGTGAGAACGAATCCGAGCAGCGCGGGAACTAATGCCGTATCGTTGTCGTTCTGATTGATGGGATCCTTTAGAATGGAAACAGTTTTACTCCCTGCGGTGGGAAGCGGAACGTCTTCATGTACACGGTTCCGCGAATTTTCTCACGTGGAGAAGACTTCCGCCTCGGTTGGGATTATCTGGGCTCCAACCCTTTAGATTAGACCGGTGCTGATTAGGCCGCCACCCTCCTTTGACCTCTCGACTTTTCTCGGTTCGCCCTCGGTATAAATCAGCTCAAGAACCTTGAACGCGTTAAGCAGATCTCCGGAAGTTTCGAACCCACATCGATCACAACAAGAGACGCAAGAGACGCTCTAAAACCCTCGCCAACTTTGGATGGACGAATTAAAGCAGACTACAAAAGAGTTTGAAACCCTTTTCGTTGCGGTGGTAGCGGTTTGAAAACCCCGGTGCAGTTACAGTTTCTCGCAAGTGAGCTCGCATCAAACGTAGAGTAATTGGTTCCCTGAAATTTTCTGAAAACTTTACCCAGGGGAGACGCGGGTTCTTGAGTTTAGGCGGATGGCAGCAACCTGTAGGCTTTCTTCACCGGCCAGAAGTGAGGCTGGATAAGCCTTTGGTTATTACTAAGTCAGTGTTTTTCACTCTCCATTCTCCAGCCTCCCCGAATGGCGGTACAAAGTTGATGAAGAAAGTTCATCGTCGTCGACCGACATTTCACTCCGGTTTGAGAATTAAAGAGAAAGGAAGTAAGCGACTCGAGTTTGGTCGTTTGGAAATGTTAGCGAGAAAAGAAAGATAGAAAAACTCCGTGTAGACAGGACGCCGAAAAATGTCTGTGGATATTTCGAGAGCCAAACAATCTTTTAAAAAGTTTTAAATTCATAGAAAAGTTCCGAGGTCCGACCCGGAGTTGGACTGTTCCGGTAAAGTTGAATCCATTAGGGAAAGTAGCGGAGGAAACGCCGCACGCGAAGAGGATCTCTTATTCAAGGCTGGAGACAACCCCTCGGCGGAGGTACTACATGCAGACATGCAAAATGGTGAAAAGGCAACAATATCCTATCGCAAGGATCTTATCGATGAAAAAATTGATAATTTCAGTGCCATCGAGAGAGGGAAAAACGTATCTTTAGCAAAAAATTGAAACAGTTTCTCCCGGCTCAGTATGTCGCCTTGCAGGTTGAATATGAAGCAATTTCATCCAAATACTGTATCAAGCTGAAATAGGCAGAAAGTGACGCGCTTTCATCGAAGGACAAAAAGCTCCAGAGTGAAAAGGGGACCGTGACGAACCGTGAGCGGGGGGTGTTAAATTTTGAAGAAAAGTCAACAGTTTCCGTTCGCCGGGGAGAATGGACCGGAGTCTGCGTTCGCTGAAAGGAGCTTTTGACCTAATTTTAACGATGTTTATAAAAGAATTTAGAAGCGGATGCTCGGAAGGTCGATACTCACTCTCTGCATGGCCGGTTGTTTTGTTTTCAATTCTCTGGGGCTCCGCCGAAGCCGACCAACTGCAGCAACCCCCGCCTACACGGCTCTTATACTACAAACAGTTAACAGGATTATTATCGGCGTCATATTATCATCATTACCTCGGCGTAGCTGCCTCAAGACTTTTGAATAATCGGCTTAACTGACAATTAGATGAGCGTCTCATTTCTCTCATAACTTGAACGGCAATTAAATCCGAGATGATGTGAATGTTTGAATTGTCACATCGCATCCACGTGGAATACTCTGTATAACGGGACCGACAATTTCCACCTTTGTGTTATATTAATTCGAAGGTAATTGATTCGCAATTCCATTGCCTCGGTACAGAATTCTCTCGACATCTTGAAACTCTTGGAATTACAATTTCTATACACAGGCAAGTTGAAGTCACTTGAAGCCTCATCGAGTGATGTGAAGTCAATTGAAGTCAGGTGAAGTTAGCTGAAGTCAGTTAGAGTCGGTTGATGCCTGAATAAGTTAGCTTAAATGGCTCGAAGTCACTTGAAATTACGAGAAGTTAATTAAATTCAAGTGGCTTCAGACGAGTTGAGCAAAGTCATGTGGAGTCAGCTGAAGTCGGTTGACTTTATGAAAAGTCTCCAAGTTTTGAACTCGTCAAGTCAGGTGGTAAGATCAATCAACGAGTGGTTGACCCCTCGGCTGCATCCAACAGATGGCGAAATCACACCCCAAAAGGTTTCAACAACGCTGATATACACCCATCAAAACATACATAATATATGTATCCGCGTGAGTCTAGCGAAGGGTTTTAATCCTCTGCGAGGATTACAGGGGGGGTTAAACTATCCGGTACTCCAGTAATATGTTTAACTGCCTACCAGCACCGTTCGGGGGTCCACGCGGGGTCAGATTATGCGATTATCATTCCCCCCCTCCAGATTGGACCGGCTCACTCTCGACTCACCCCCGCGGTAATCTGTAATCCGGAGGACCTGAAATATGAGCCCCAGATGGGGTGCGAATCGCGTCAAGTATGTAAAAGAGGAAAGATCGTGGAGACGAGAAGAGAATTCGCGGGATTCGGTAGCGAAGAAATTTGTACATCTTTGGTCGTTCATGAACAACGATCACGTATTGTGTGCCGCGATTTGAATAATAATCGAAAGAAAATCGCGGGGACTATGAAACGAATGAGCGAGAGTGTTGATGAAAATTTATAATACCGCGAGTCGAGGAAGTCTGACAACGCGAAATGACGTCCTCAACGGCATCAAAAGGACTCGCCCGGCTCGGCTCGGCTCAGCGAGGAAACGAATCGCATAAAGTGTCGCATGGATTACGGGAACTCGAGGTTCAAGAACCCGGAAAATTTGACGTCACTTAACGCTACCTGCTACTCCGAATGCGACTGTTGGAGTTCATAGTGCCGAACTGCAGCTGGGAGCCAGCCGAGCTCTTTGCGCCTGGAATATCACCGCCCTCCTCGCACACCCGACATCCTCGAGGGGAACTCGCCGACGTGGAGAACCTCGCGGGCTCGGTGCACCGTCTACCTCGATCGCTCCGTTTCGTCGTACATACATAGAGTCGAAACTGGGTTGAGGATCCGACGGAATTACATACTTTGTCGGGATATCGTACGGTTTTCGTATGTGCGTGGGAAATATCATCCGGGGACACGGAGACCACCGTGGTTTCTTTATCGTACGAAACTTCTGCCTTCGGGGGTTTATACTCGGTTCCGAATATCTTTACCCAAGTTTTATCAATATCGAATTCTTCCTATACTCGGACGGTAATCCTCCGTGATTCGATATACCATGTGTATGGGCCATTCCACCAAATCCTGCACGCAAATCCGGCATTCGAATTTTTTTTTATATTCATTTTCATGAATTCTTCACATCACTTAGAGGTGTCAACAACAAAAACGATGGAGAACGTGGTGATACTGACATTTTAAGTAGGAATGTGCCGGATAGCGATTTTGCCGGATATCCGGCACAAAAATATCGGCCAATGTTGGATTTTAAATGTTAAAGTTGAAACGAACATTAAAGTGTGAAACTGAGGATTTTCATTTCCTGCTTACTTCATTCTTGTCACTTTAATTCTGTTCCATTTCTATCACCTTTACTCATAGTGTAATTATCGTATGGAAAACGGTTATTTGGTTTCTATGGATGTGAATGCATGAGGTCAAAAAAACAAGAATTTATGAGTATAATCATCTTCTGAACTGTATATTGAAGATTTCTATTACTTTCTACCCCCGGATGCCGGATACCGGATAGTCACCAGATATCCGGCATATTCATAATTTTCGGTTTAATTTTTTCAAATTCGCGCTCTAAATGACAGATTAGACAATAAGGATGATTATTTTCGAAAAACCCAGAACATTTCCGACCAAAAATCGTGTTTTCAATTTATATTTAAGGCATTTTTCGACCGTTCAATTATATTGGAAAGAAATCAAGGCAAAATCTTCTAATTACGAAAAACCCCTGTTAACTGGAGTCGGAGATGTTTCATAATCGAGGAATCTTTTTCTTGACACCCGAATAATGTGAAGAACTCATAAATAATCCATCAAAAATTTTGAGGCCGGATTTGCGCAGAGGATTTGGTGGAACGGCCCGTATCATAGAATATGAAAGAAGTTTCCGTTCTCTGTTGCGGTATATCCGTGATATTGGACCCGGAGATTTTTCGGGGAAGACTGACGACGAAATTCACTAGCATAGTTACAAAATACCCGAAAGTTCATGCGGGTATCGGCTGTCGATAGGCGACAGGTTCGAATCGTTTGATATTTCGTTTAGTTTTCTATGCACAGCTGATCACCGAGGTGGAAAATTCTTTGGAGTGGATGACGTTTTTGAAATCGTTTTGCATTAAAACTAGAAGAGTCGAAGCCAAACTCTCCCGCATGTGCGCGAATACACAGGCGGAATCGATACCCCGATCGTTTTTCATCAGTTCATCGACGTGGAAAACGTACAATTTTTATCCATCCATTCAATCCGTGCATTATAACGTGAACGGAGTACCTGTAGGTAATATCTTTGACAAATATAAACGATATTTATCGCGAACCGGACGGGATCGCGAATCACGAAAATTATTTGCGTATAACCGACCGTCGTGATGAAATTTCTGACCAAATGAATGAAAATTTCTCTACCACCGTCCCTCCGGGACTCGACCCCGTCGGTTTTTGTTAATCTTTTGAAAGCTTTCGCCTAACAACGTTAATTCGGCGAACGATCGATCAATAGGAAAATACATGAGATATTATTCCACGAATTGAACCATCGACAACAAGGGAGAACGAGGGACGCGACTCTTCCTTCTGAAATAAAACAAAGATTAGAGGAAACCGGAGCCATCACGAGCGGCAAGTTGTAAAAGTACCATCAAAGGCGACGACAGAAGTCTAACAACGAGTCGGGCGGTATCAACGCCCCGGCTACGTAAGAGCGTTCGAATTGCTAAAGTTCTCGACTCGAGTGATCAAAGCCGGGTACCTTATAACGGGAAAGGGAATCGGTTCACAAATTCTCGCGAATCTCGAGATCTCGAATTATACGGAGGGACATAACACGGGAAGCGACAGAGGTATTAGCCAGGGCAGGGTTAAAACGAGCAAAAGAGTAAAGAAGATCGGTTCCGATCTCGAGGAGCCCGGGGGCCGGGCACTCCTGGTTTCCGGTTTCCCGGGGGAGTCGTACCTTTGTCAATAGCGTCGCGGACGTATATCACTCTGTTTTATGGTGTCTAAAGTCTGCGAAGATAGCCCCGCGATCGAGACCCGGGGGTCTTACGTATCATAAGGACTGAAAATTTTCCCATTTTCGTCAGCGTTTCTTCCGCCAGCCCAAATTTTCTCTTTCTTCGATTCCTTTTTTTCCTTTTTCCGTACGAATAAACACGTAATCCCGGTTCCTGAGCTCTAGAGAATGCAACGATCGAGCAAAATTAGTATTTCACTTCTAGGGCGCGAGGGCGCCTTTCCCCCTCCCTGCCAACGTAAGCTCCGCTTTTAATTTTCTACCCGAAAAAATTTACCCTCCCCCTCTACTCGGTCGGATCAAAGTCTCTCATCTGTTCCAACGAGGAACGGTCTTGCTCCGGGTAGATACCGAGGTTTTTTCGCTCTGCAGTCGAGGACCTCTAGGCCAGTCAGTCCGGACAACCGATTCACAATAAATCCAAAAGTTTTGAAATTTTCATGTAACATTACGGCGGGTATGAAAACAGACTATAAAAATTTGCAACCTTTTTCGAATTACGGAATATTGTCAAAATTATAGAAAATTCCAAAAGTTCTGCAAATTCGAAGTAGTGTCAAAGGGAAGTCATTTTACATCACTTGTCAAATTTGAAACCACTTGCAAGATACGGATTTTTTTTTCTAATCAACAATTAAGGTTTTGCGTTCGTAGTAAATTAGCAAGGAAAATTTGAAACTTCTGCAAACTTGACAGATTCATGGGAGCAATGACCCGAACAGTTGCATGAACTCGCAACTTTTTGCGTTTACCGGAACATATAATTTTGTTCATATGTTCACAGAATCTTAATTGTTAATGAAAAAAAAATTCCCTACGCTTTAATTGATCGCAAATTTGATACATGATATAAAATAATGATTTTGCCGAACTTTTGGAATTTCCTTGGCGAAAATATCGCGGAATTCAATTTGTTTGTAATTTTGACACTGTTCCGTAATTCACAAATGGTTGCAAAATTGTGTGATTTGTTTTCATATCCGCCCTGATTTTACACAAAAATTCCAAAAGTTTCTGATTTTTTGTTAAACTTTGAATTCTTTATGTCCAGAATGACTGAAAAACGCCAAAATGTTTAAAATCGACGTGCTCTCAATCCGGCCTTTTTCTCTCTTCGAGTGTTTCAGCAAAAGCTACGGTGGATGGAATGAAAGTGGCTCTGTTTTATATACAATCGGAAATACCGGGAGGGATGACGTTTTTTTTAACAATCCTCCCGCACTCGGGTTGTCCTGTGCGGAGGTAGACGTCGACATACGTCGATTTGATGATCGCCCATAACCTAAGTTTAACGATCGCATATCGACGAGCAACTGCACCACCATGAACCTCCGGGCATGGGCATCTGGTGCAGTCTCGATTCTCGTCTGGTCCGAACCACGAGTCCCGCAACTTTACGGCTTCTCGTTCGCGTTTACGCCGCCGCCTGCACCGGCTTACGCCATTTTTATCTTTTGTTTTCCTATTTTTGCAAATTCAAACCAGGTCGTTACGTTGCGGTATCGAACCTGGGCAGAGTAGAATGCTTCCGTATAATATTGCTAGTCGTATTCGCATTTTTTTTTTTTTTAATTCATATACTTTTCTGCAAATGCTTTAAAATATCCTGAAATGAATAGAAAAATCAAGATTTCAATTTTTGTTCCTAGTATCCAGGATTCAAAGAAAGAAAGAAAAATTGACAAGGTAAAGGTATGAAAGTCGTATTCGCCGTTTTTTCGTTCTTTTTTGTTCAATACTCTTAAATCCTCTGAAGCGCGAAGGAAAATGAGGATTCCAATTTTTGTTTTCAAAATTTTCAAGATTTAATTAAAAAAAAATCACATATATTTTTTATATCTTCACTTTGTCAATTTTTTTTTCTGAACCATGAAAATTTTGAAAAAAAACCATCAGAATTTTCATTTTCCCATGTATTTCACAGGATTCGAGAATATTTTGAGAAAAAAAGACAGCAATATCTGCAAATACGACTTTATACCGTTACCTTGATTATGTATATTTTCTTGAATCCTCAGAATTTCGAAAAACATAAATCGCGATTTTCAATTTTTCTTTGCGTTACAGGGAATTTTAGAGTATTTATGAAAAAAAAAAGAAAAAAGTGAAAAAGTGGTGTGTACCTACGACTTTATACGATTAATATAATAAAATAATTGAGACAAAGAAATGGAAAAGTTAGTTATGAAAGGGCTCATCCGCCAAACATACGACCTTTCACCTTTATTCGTTATCTCGGATAATTTTCATAAATCTATGCGTTTCGTACTCTGCTACAGCGAATGTTCATCAGACACGCGATATTTTATCAACCGAATTGGGAAGCGTTACACTTTTTCTCTCGTCACAGGGAAATCCGAAGCCCGTATGCCCTTTGTGTAAACAGATCGTACAAAGCGAAGTAAAATTCATAATCTCTGTTTCGTACCGTGGGGTGAATGTAAAATCGAGTAAACATTTCGCTTTTTCTTTCTCGATCATCCGCACCGGCACCAAACAAAACCGGAATTAATTCCCGTTCCAAAATGGCCGTGCGTAATATCAGGTAAAAAACGGACGTGGGCGTTCGAGTGATTATCCCCCGACATAGGTTATCGTTATCGACTCATCTTGCGCGAATCGGGATAATTGACGGTGTCTTATTCGTCCGCGTTGCACATGGTGAATTTTACCCTTTTGAGAGAGATTTTTCGTGTTTCTTCCACCACACATGCATTAAGAACTCGCGTTTTTTGCGCTTTCTGAAAGGGACGGTAGTCACAGTTTTTTGACCAGTGAAATAAACCGGGAAAAAAAAACTCTCGTAACCATAGTAACGGTGAAATAAACGAAAAAGAAGCAGGCGTTTGTCTCTCATCTTCACTCCCAAATAGCAACCTTTAAAATCGGCGCTCGATAAAAAAAACGCCTGTTTTCTTCCCTTGGTGCATAATATACTCCTCCTCTTATTTTTCTCCTCTCTCAGTTCCCATTTTATTGTTAGTTAGATTTTTGAGACCCGCCAATCTAACGGAACTAATTCGACCGCCACTCACCGCGAGCGAGGTCAATTATCCTCAGTTGCGTCAGTTTTGCGTGGGCGATGCGTCGTGATTGATTATACCCTAGACCGGAATAGTTGCGGTAATATAGGTAAGTGGGAGGATGTGGGAATTCAAAGTGTATACGCTCGTGGTATTTCGGCACGCCTTCAAAATCGAACGCGCAATTGATTGTAATCACGATAAAATTATCGAACTACACGAAAGAGTGGGAATAATTGCTCTTCAATTAAATACACCTCTGCAAATTTTATACCATTCCGCCGAATCAACTCTGCACACCCTTTAATTTCATCCACAACGTTGTTAATTCGAGTAATGAAATTAACTTTTGTAGACATGATTGATCAAATCGATCCCAACAAGACGAAGTACTATAAATTTTAATTAACTTATATTATTAATGTTTCATTACACCGTTGATTGATTTTTATTGATCTTCATAATAATATATTTATATTCAGTAATTATTGTAGTATATATGTCTTTATATTAATATACATATATATATATTATTATAATTATTGGATATTATATTATATTATATTCTTCTATGTAGTTTCCCTCTATGCGTGAGATTCTCAATCACATCTTGGGGTGAATCGAACAATTCTTTTTCGTAAGTCACATTTTTAGGCCGTTTCGAGACGACGTCCCGCGGTGTCTTCGAAACTGATATAATTCTCAGTATTATAACGAGTAGCTTGGCCCTCAGGAAACCTGAGAGTAAAAGTAGGCTCGGAGGAAATTTATACCCGCACTGAGCCTAGCGTATGGGGAGCGAAATCCCCGTGGGTGAGCCGAGATAAGGAGAAATAAAGCAAGATTCTTTTTTTCCGTCACAAATTGTGCGGCTTTTGTAAATCGCTATTCATTTCTGGCTGCACACCGTAAGAGAGGACACCTCGTGAAAAATATATTCCATGAATTATTAGCGACGTGCGCGGCTGCGGGGCTGGTCGAATAAATTTTTTCGAGTCAAGAGACCATGGGAAAAGTTTTTAGAGGGAGCAATTGCGGGGCAAACGTCAATTCCCCGCTCTGGGGTCGGGGGATACCGCGTGACGTCTGCCCGCGGATTTACCGGTGTGGACACGAAACAGCACTTTAGTTTCCGCGGACGGTATTCGCACCCGGAATTCACCCGTCGACGCACTCATTGTACATAATATAAACACAGGACCGCACGTGCGGGCTGATATGTGGGATACACCACGGGATGATCAGTCTGCGCGAAATTCTATGCGAAAACGCGTATAAAATCCCCCGCGAGAGGCGAAAGGCAAAAGGCAAGAGGCAAGAGCCAAACGCTGTAAGCATCCGACTGTAACTCGACAGTCTTCCCTCGGGATTTCTTCGCCATTTGTTATATACTGCGGATAGTCTAGATTTCCACGCGCGGATCAGGAGAAAACCGCGACATATTTTGAAGGGCGGAAACTCATAGCGGACGTTTTCAGGTCGCGAGCCAATTAGGCACTGTGTCAACGGGTGCCTTAACGTGAGAGCGGGGTATGTCCTGTGTGGATGTGGCAATGTGAAAAGGAGCCGGAGTCGAGCCCTTGGAGAGAGGAGGGTGCCGGGAACGACGCTCTCGAGAGAAGCCAACGAATGTGGAAGTTCGGCCATTAGGATAGCCGCGCCGCTCGGACGTCCTCTCATCGTCAAAGCACACCGGCCGCCCTTGTTGCCTCGAAACCTTACGCCTTTCCACCTTTTCTCGCGCTAACGACACGAAAATACAAAAAATTTATTCACCACCATCCAGTTTTCTTTTCTTATATTTTTTTCACTTTCCACAAAAAAAGTTATTGTTATTACCCAGATAATGAAAAGTTGAGTGTTTACTGAATATCCACGATTTGAGGTCCAGAGAATCATCTTCGACTGTTTTGAGTCTCACATTTGGGCCTGTGTATGTATATGTGACCAAATTTCTGTCCGGACGATATCTCGAGAACGAGGGCGCGGATTTCGATAAAATTGGGCGCAATCGACGCGGTTTTTCGAAACTTGAAACTGAATAGATTTTGGCTCTGATCGGTTCAGTACTTTTTTAACTATTTGAATAACAAAATTTTAGAAAATACAATAAAAATGACGATATCTTGAGAACGGATCAACGGATTTGAATGAAATTTGGTACCTCAAGGTTTTTTATACTGCTGATCACGAATCTGAAGTCAGTTATGCGGAATTTGAATTTAGCGTATCCGATATGCTTCAAAAAAACTGAAAACATTTCGATTTTAATAAAAATTGGTACTCTAACGTTTTTTGGGTCACTATATAATCACGACTCTGAAGTGTGATTAGCGAAATTCAAAATGGCGGATCCAATTTTTGGGGAAAAACACTAAAAACATTCAGAATCTCATGAAAATTGGTACTCGGAAGGATTCTGAACCGCTGATCAAGAATCTGAGGTCAGATTTGCAAAATTCAAAATAGCTGTAGACAAAATGAATAACGGGAAGTTCGACTCTCATTTTCTACAAAATGAAAACCACTGAATTGATGAACAAGCTCGAGCCGCAGTCAATCTCACGAGGCTTTTCCGTTTTTCTACTGCATATACACTCGGGTATCGATTTCTTCTGAATATTTAGGAACGTCGATAATCTTGGTACACACGCCAAACTTCGAAGCGTAGGCGTTTCTCTTTTTTCTCTCCTTTTCAATTAACTTTTAAGAAAATCGCGCGCGTGTGCCGAGTGCGATAACGTCTCGACGCCTGCAGGGTTTTCGCAAGCGTGAAAGAAGGTAAAGACAGGAGAGGGAGGACGGGAATGGGAACGGGAACGGGAATGGGGGAAATAAAGAGGGTTGAAGTGGCGCGGGCGCCCGCAGAGTTATTGATGATCCCCGTGTTGTTACATCGTTTATAATAACTCTTGCTCCCGGTTGTCGGTCGCCGGTTGCTGGTTTCTGGTTTCTGGTTTCTGGTTGCTGGTGCTCCACGCTTACCGCGGTGATACAAGGGCCGCCGCACAGCCACCGCGCGATATGAATCAGTTCTCACAACCGGCCGGATTAATTTACGCCGATCAATGCAGGCGCTGTATAACACTGCGGAGTGTACGAAGAGGGCTCTCGGCTTAATCCTCATTTCGTACATTACGGGGCTAAATAACGTCCAATTACCGTTATACCCGGATGATCAAAGCGCCGGGGCTCCTCGTTTACGCTGCGTTGATACGACGGCATTTCGAAAAGGGCGCCAATTTTCGTTTTCAAATTCCGTCACAGCTGTAAACTGTTGGAAATTTCTGTATTAAGTTTCATAAAAATGTATGTGAAGTGAAATACCGCTTTTTCACTGAAAACTAAAAAAGTATCAAAGTACGTTTTGAATCTTCAAAACAGTTTCATAAATTTAATAGAACCATATCGATATTGAAAATCAAATATGGAGTTTGAAGAAATTTCAAGAATTTTTTAACAGTGTAGCCTACTCGTGATTTCTAGAAAAGATTTATTGGCTCACTAACGAGTCGTAATATTCGCGACAGGCGGACCGGATTCAATTGATATTTATTACCATCTCGTGCCCTAATAAGGATGCTACGTTCGCCTGTACAAGAGCAACAAGAGTCCGCATCTACATGCGTTTGAATATAAGGAAGTCGAGAAATGGCGGATTACGTTACGAATTGAAGATAAACTCGCCCGCCACCGGAAACGGGACTCGTACATACGTGGAGTCGTAGTTAGTATAGACGCGGTGCATTTGAACTTTATCATCTTTAATGAACAAGATTTAAAGGGGTCGGCGCTCTTTGATACGCAACTTATATACGACCAAATCACCGCGTCGCCATAGTACATAAGATAATCGGCGTAATTAGAAGGAATTTAATTTAGACGACGATAAAATTCCAACCAAAGCTGTTCGCTCTCTGGATTTTGTATTTTTACTTCTCTTCTCTCGTCAAGGGTGAATAATTATGGATAAGGAAGGAAATAATTGTAGTCTTATTTTTCCCTTCTTTATTTCTTTCTTCAGATCGTGCAGATGGCACATGCGTTGAGACGCATCTCGTACGCCACTTGTGAGCCTCGACACGCACAGTTCAGTTTTTTGGCGAGGGAACCCGGGGCGCACTTCAGTCTCCAATACTGTCATTCGTTCATCACGGAAACTCCAGAACAGGTAAAACGATCCGCAGACATTATCTTTGCCCCTTCACCCACTCCCCTGTCCGTATATGAATACGATATTGTTTTCCTCTAAATTTTATGTGCACAGTGTATGAATTTGTAACGACGCGTTCGGTCTACCTGTTGTAGTATAATTAGTTATGGAAAGCCATTGAATTTGCATCGTTGTCTGACATCGTTTCCCCTATCTACCGGTGAGACGCGTTATTCTCGCTAAACGACTGCAATGGGGAGAGCAAAAACGATTTTACTCGAGGTTCGTAACACCGTGATTATGCAAAACCGGTTAAATCTCGCCAAATGCCGTCCCGACGCTCTTCTACCAGCCGTAAGATGACACCGAGACAGTGATTCCGCCACGTATCCCTGCCTCAATCGGCGATATCGCAATTTATACGGAATGCAGAGAGACGCGTAGACGCGGACAAATTTTATTCGTATGAAATTTGAGTGCACAAGATCAAAGCACCGAATGAGAAGAGAAGTACGGGGGGAGGAGGAAATAAGACGGAGAGTATAAAAAAAAATCGATAGGCCATGGAATATCGCAGAAGGAAAGAATGTCGAGAGGAGAAGAAATATACTTCAAGCGTCATTATTCGATTCACTATCCTCCCCGGCGCAGGATTACTACGGTGAACGGCGACACCTCGCGTCGCATCGTTCCGGAGATTCCGCTACGGTTCTGCAGCTGTCGTCGCCGCGGTGCATCTCGAGCCCAGAGGCAACGCCAGACAATATCGACTCGAGCAATCGTATATTGCTGTTCTATACATCTCTGTCTCGGTGTAACACGATACCCGAGATTCTACACGCGGAATAGACGTCCGGAAATCCTTCCCTTATTTGCGGTGAAAAACGGGTCCCGGTTGCTGGTAGCTTATCAGATATACCTCGGCGATTCTCCCTTCTCCCTTTTTGCCAGAAGATAACGTAACATTTCGAGATAAGGCTTCAGGTCAGATTTAAAAAAAAATCATACCTCGAAAAATCCTGTGATAAGTTACGGTCAGCTATCGAAATGAAACGACAATCGAGTCACTATTCTGCTGATAACTTGGTCCAACAATTTTGTTTTTTAATTTGACGACCACTGGCCATTGTCGGCAAGGGATATGGGTGTGTCTGAAAGTGGATTAGGGGCGTCAGAGTTCAAGTCTTGTTCGATAAAGGCGAGAAATCGAGTTGGCGAAATTTATATATCGTCCCTTTCGCCCGTTATGCCCCGGAAGATTTCCAATTCAACCGGACGCGCGCGGATGAGGAAGCGGAGGATAAGTGCTGTTTGATATTAAGCGATTTTGCTGATCTGGAAAATAGTCCGTTAGCGAGTAGATACCCCAGGGCCGCAACCGCAAGCACGTTAGCTTTTGGCCCATTGAGTTTCCATGTATATCAATTATTCAGCCGAGCGTGAGCCTGTTTTTGAATAATTCATAGTTATTCGCGGCTTACAAGTTTACCCTGTTATACGGAACGCGGAACCTCCCTCGCTCTCTGCCGGAGACTTTCCAGCCTTCTCGGGGATGATAATAAATATGCCAAAATACATATGGACCAGCGACGCTTCTGCTCTAAATTCAGGACTCCGGGTATTAAGAATTGACGGAAAGACGTGAATCATCGGTAGACACTTTTTGGCACCGCGGGAGGAGGTAAAAATAAGATTTTACAGACCATCGGTGATAACTCCGGGGTCCCGGAGTAGATTTCCCCAAATCTCACCCCGTCGATCTAAAAGCATGCCGCTGTTTTCCGTGGAGAAAAAAACTAGCGTCGCTAGAGCCTACGGAGGGCCTCGAGCACCGCCGAAGAACAGACTTTGCACTCGGAACTTTGAACTTTACGTTTTGCTGATCCTAATGTACGTCGCGCTAGGTTTTCGATAAAACTTTCAGCTTCCCCCGCCCCTCGATCTCTGCTGAGGAACTTTATAAATTTCTTACAAAACCTCGACGCTTCAGTTCCTCGATGTGTACACATACATTCTTCGTGGTAGTTTTGTCGTTCACCGATTTCCCCCCAAAAAATGTCCCACTTGGGATTAGTCAGAGCTAAGCGACTATCGCAGGGTGATGAGATGGATCTGTGCAACCGCCTATCGACGAGTCTAGTCTCCTCGAAATTCCACCGCGAAGAGGACACCGAGACTCGCTGCTCGAGGGACTGGTAAAAATAGCACCCTCTTCTCGCGTACCGACCCCACCTACATTCCGCCACTTGTGTTTGAGATTCCTTGGAGAATTCCAGCTCGTTCTTAACTATACCCAACATTAGTTACTCCAACCTCGGAAACTAATTGTCCACAATTGTGGGAATAACTCGCGCGATCTGGTCTTGAAATAACTGTGTGAGAACCTCGCGGTTTTATATCGCGGAGTATATATGGGCCATTCCACAAATCCGGCCTCCATATTACGAATATACTCAAGTCGGAGAGAAATCTCTAATTTGGGGGCCAGATTTGCGTAGATGATTTTTGTAGAATGGCCCATATACATATAACTAGGGGAAAAGAGAAATCGCAATTGCAATTGCAAAAAGCGTTTGGCTCTCGACTGCGGGGAACAATGCAGCAATCCATCAGCCGCTAGTCGCCACTCGGGAGAGTAAAGGTGTTGGGTGCATCGGTGGCGCACATTTATTGCACCCGGCCGTGGTTCACGTGCATTACCTAGAAGTTTAAAGCGAAGAAGGTAAAAGCGACTCTGCGGTCCTCGTCGTGGAATTCAAGGTATTTCGTTAGCGTCTTGAAAACGACAGCTCTGACGGCGACGTCCTATAAACCTTTTACATACTCGGGCCAAGTGGCCCGTTGTCGGTTGTCGGTTGTCGGTTGTAGAGGTCCGCCTACCGCCCCGAAACACCGATACCGACGATTCCTCCAGATTCTTCGCCCCCCGTCCCCCGCTTCGGATCGATTAACTGCGACATCACTTACGCACCCATGTGCAGGAAGTGTCTTCGATGCAGCTGGTGTTTGTTTAAAATACACGAGGAGGCCAAAGGTGCAAAGCGCGGTACGGATACGACGGAATTAGAACTCGGGACACGCCGCAAGCTAGACACATGCTTCAGACTCCAGCCTCCAGCCTCTCGTCGTCTGCACGTCGACCACAAACTTACCCCCATTCTTATTCTTTATTTTTCACCTTTCTCGTCGTTACAACGTCGCGTCGGAGAGACGTGAGACACGTTATTGAATTTCGCGTCATGTGGATAGATTAATCGTCACCGTAATTGAACAAGTTGGCGACTTTGCGATTCAATTGTTGGTAGAGATTTCTCACTCCGCTTGATTAGATTCTTGTCAAACGATAATCTCACAGTTGAGATCACATTCAGGAGGATCGATAGGGTTGAAGAGATATCTGGCACGGATATTCTCGGCGGTGTCGGTATAAGGAAGCAGAAGAAAGTTTGAAATTGAATCTTTGATAACTAACGAGATACAATTAGCCTCTTTTCCTCGACTTCTATCCGTCTTTCGCTACCCCCTCCGGGCCAGGTTTTAAAACTATTTTTCCATCACATATCCGGTAAACTATGCCCATAAATAATCCCTCGTACAAATACGTAATTAGTTTGAAAACCCCGACTGGAGTATTAATCTCGGGCGCTGGTCTTAAATTAGCTTTCATTCTCTGCGGAAGAACGAAAAAGCTCGAAGCCCTACGATCCCGTTGGAAAGACGAGATCTTGACGTTGAACTTGATTGCTCAATAACGTCTTGATCATAATTAGAGAAAATTAATATTGCGTATCGTGAACGAATTATTTTTCCGTATTCTTCGGAGGTAATTAATATCTACGAAGTCGACGAGTATCGAGTATCCTAGCGCCTCGATTATTCGAAGAATGAAAATCGGACGCCTTCGCGAGTTCGGCGAACTGCTAGAGGTTGATAACGCGAATAACCGGACCTTATGCTCTTCCTCTACGTTCCCATAGCCGTTCCCCCTCCCCCTCCCCCTCTCATTCCAGCAACGAGAAGCGCAGCTTCGGAATGAAGCCGACCTTGGCATACCCGTTCCGATAATGGTCAGTTTAGCTCATAGCTACGGACGTGCTTTTCGCAGTCCGATTATCAGATCCCCAGATGCTGTAATCAGACCCGGTCCCAAGACTCTGCTCCTGATCGTGCAGCTCCAGCCATGTCCTATGCCTGAAGTTGAACCATTCCCTCTAACATCGTGGAACAAGACGTTGCGCAACATCATTCCACGGTATGAAAGAGAGCTTTGAGGATGTAGTTCAGGAATGAAAATATTTCCTACAATTGATGCAGTACTGATGTCAATTTTTTCTTGTGGTTTGAAGGTTGAATGAGGTTTGAAAGAATCATTTTCCCCAAAAAGGTACTTTTTTGTAGTTTTTTTTGTTAATTTTTCAGAAATATTAGAGAAATTTACCTGGATTCAGTGACCAGACCCAAAAAAGCTAACGTGGAATCGTTCATAACATATCAAAGAAGGTATCTGTGAACCTAGAAGTTGATTCGATAAATATTTCATCGCCAGTTACATTTTGAAATCGGAAAAGTAGGCGAAAACTAGTTTTTGAGGTACTCAAAGATTTGTAAAAAGCTTCATTATCAATTGAGAACTCCTGAAAAAGAGTAGTCCGTTTTATATCTGGTGTTCGTTTGGTTCGATGACAAGTTCCAAGTTTCACATCGCTCTCAACTTTTTGTGATGTGTATCACTCTCATTCTGAGCTGTGCAATTGGATTGTTTTCACAGTTGGGCCCGAATAAGAAGGCTTTGAAAATCTGATTCGCAGATATTGATAGTTGAATGTGTTTAGTAAAGAAATCCGCATTATTTTGGGCCTTTTGAAACCCGAACTACGTCTCGAAGAAGAGTTTCTTCCGACGTGAAAAGGCAGAGGCGACTTAAGAGAAAACAAAACTAAAATAAAATGGTACACACGTTGGCTCTGAAATGGTAAAAGGCGTAGGCTGCAGGTTTCTAATACACCGCACAAGGTATACACGGATAGTGTATTCACGTCAGACGGTAGCGTCAAAAAGTCGTTTTAAAGCTGCTCGAATAGTTGTTTGTCGAAGGTAAGCACCGAAGAAGTACCAGAAAAGAGTGACGGTCTCGAGGCGGAGGTAAGCGGGTAAGGGGAGAGTAAACAGACGTAACATCCTCGGATAGTCGTGGAATACCCTATTTTCTAATGCCAAATGTAAACCCCGGGGGCCCCACCGTGCGCCGCACCGATACCGAGCGAGGCAACGAATTCCTTTGCTTGCTAGAAAAATTATCCGAAATACGAAAACTCGGGCGTATCGAACCTCCCTCGGCACGTATTCTATTCAAATACCCTTCCTGCTTTCGTTTGATTAACTCGGTCGTCGCGAGCCCGGTATCCTACTAACAGGCAATTACCGGGACCCTGCGCAGACTCGAGACTATCCGAGAGATCGGATCAGGGTTCCGCACGGGGTACGCCGATTGCCGCAACCCCCATGCGGGGGGCTCCGCCAGCGTAATCTTCCGAAGAGTGACCCAGAATGATCGCCGAGCCGGGCTGAGGCAGGCCGAGGTCAAAGCACGGAAACGGCGAAACGTTTCCAGACTCTGATCGTGAGCTCTTGGCATTGAACCGATGCGTGCAGGTATCCAGTGTACCCGATGCCAGCTGTCGGTGAATGTGTTCAAAAGCGCCGTTTCGAGCAAGAAGGCAGCGGAGCCAGAGGCCTCAGGAAGAGGAGGGGGCCCGGGCTCGGAGTAGTGGTGTGAGGTCTGAGCCCGGCATCGGCAGTGGTAGTGGTAGTGGTAGTGGTAGTGGGGCTTCCTTTCGAGTCGAGAACGCCGGACCTTCAGTCCCCCTCGGTGCCTCCGGACGGCAAAGATGCAACTGTGGCGGCGAGCGAGTGTACCGTCTCGTATCTAGGCCCCTACCGTTTCCCCGGGCCCCCTCGGTACCCCCGGCGAGACATTCCACACCGACTCCACACAGTCGATGTCCCCGTGCCGCGCGAGCACCACGAGACTCTGAGCCCTTCGGTGTCGCTTTTGCTCTTGCTCTTGCTCTCGCGCTTGCGAAGGTACCGGAAATGTGAAAAGTTGAGCGAAAACCGCGCGGTTCCGTTACCAGACCCGAGTACCGCGAGACTCGACTCGAAATTCTAGTGATTTAGAAAGTGGCGAACCTCACGCAACGCGTGGGTGGGTGCTGTGCCAGCAGTGATTCCGAAATCGTGTTTAGTTCCGTCAAACGAATACGAATACGAATAAGAGACCTGGCTTTCATTCGGACCGAGTCGAGGACGAGGACGTGGCATGAGGAAGTCCCTCGACAGTCTCGCACTATCAGCGATTATGGGACGACTAGGGAGGAACAACTCTCACCCGTCGACCACCACCAGGCCCATATTCAGGGTGCATTATCAGAAGCTGGTTGACGAGTTCGCCCAGCAACAAGATCACCTCGAATTCATGCCCGCCCTCCCCGACTACATGTCCTACTGCTGCTGTCAGTGCGGACACACTCAGAAGCTGAAAGTAAGTGTCAATCCTCGCACACTGCACACTGCACAGGGCATCGGGCATGCTCCGAAAGTGCGTTATATTATACCCTACCACGGTATAGTAGAGGCTCCGTGCCTCCGCGCAGCGCTCGAGTCGATCTATCTCGAGCCCGCCCACACGGCGCCGAGTCGTTTATTACACAGAACCACACTCCGCGCGAATAAAGCCGCGGATGTATGTAAAAGGTAGGCGTCAATTTCCCCAGACAATTTCAATCGGCATGGATGGTTCCGTGACGCGGCGTTTTATCATCGAAAGAACATCAGGTTCTGTGTATGTAAGATCGAATTACCATTTGGGTCAATCCCAGGGCGCGTATTTATCATCTCGCATGCGGCCACGGTTTTCAATTCCGCATGTGTTTGGTTTTTTTTTTGTTTTTTGTATCGTCGAACCTTTTTCACTGAATTTCTTTCGACAAAACCATCCGCGTGTATGTCGCGAGGTGAAGTAATTTGCTCGCCAAGTACTAGCGGGGAGCGGGGCGATTACGCGGTACCACGTGGAACGACGGTATCCTCACCGCAAATGACGACTCCCGCGAGATACTCGGACCTCGCCTCGATGCTGGGGTAGATGCCCGCAGAGATTCCTCCATCGGTTAGCTGCGTGTAAATATATTACATCTACCACCGCGTATCGCGATTCGAACTCGAATGCTTCTCGAGAGAAGAACGGGTTTGGTGAAAAAATAGTTGTTATATATTTGAAAATAAAAAATGACCGAGTGGGAAAGATGGTGTTTGGACAGGAAGACTCGTTCCCACACTCGCAGGCCCTGTTCAGAGATAAAGAGATCACAATGGGTTCTGAGATAATTGTTATCGCAGTTGAACCGTGAACTTGTCCAGTTACAAATTAGGGAACGTCGTGACTCGGGCGTGCTATGGAGCTGGTTATTTTCTTTTTTGTTCTATACTCTTTTTTGTATAACAACGAGAACACCGAACTTGGTCCGCTCACTCGGGCTCCCCGGGCAATTAAACTAATTACCGTCGTTAATTTATGTGCACATACCGCCTGCCCTTCCGTACTTCAAATTTTTTTTTTCATACGCATTGAAAGGAGCTTCAAGAGCATGCTATAGTCAATCTTTTACCAACCACAAGTAGCTGCGTCGCGCTTATTTCCACTGATATCAAAGCCTACGCGTAACAGGAGCAAAAAAGAAGATGATAGCGCATTTCCGCATTAAATTCTGAACACTTACATCCCAAAATATCTTTGTTTCGCGGAACAATAACGACAAAATCCTTCTTTCTAACTAAAATGATAATTGATGCTAGCAACTGGTGGTCGCGTCAATTACCATTTTACACATAGTTAGGAACAAGGATTTTGTCGTTATTGTTGAGTGAAACAAAGATATTTCGGGATGTATGTGTTCAGAATTTTATGCGGAAATTCGCTATATCATCATCAGTATACTGTTAAAAATATCTTCAGATTTCTTATAGAAACAGGAATGAAACTTCAAAATCATGGTGATTTAAAGGAAATTAATATGAAACATCTTGAAATTTCATATTTGTGTCTTAGTATTGAAAGAACATACCGAGTTTTCAATCTCTATATCTCAATTTTGATATAACTGTTTTGGAGATTCAAAATATCATAGGAACTATGATTTTTTCTTAGTTTTCAGTGACAAAACGGTATTTTAGTCAATTATCGATAATGCATCCGATTAAAAGCCTAAAATTTTCATTTATTGGTTCATTCTGCAACATTTTATTGTCCGATTCAGCAATTATTGCAGTGGGAACCCATTTTTTAATGAACTTATCGAATGATTTCGAGTTTTCAAAACTGTTCTATTATGAATATTATATAATTGCTTCAAATACATCTTTATGAAAATAGTTGATACAGAAATGTCTAACAGTGTGGAAATAGGTGACGCGGCTACGTGGTTGGTAAAGATTGACTATAGCATCCAAATCGCGTAATGCTTCGTTGTTATCGATATCGAATACCAGCAAACTGAATATTGCTGGGAATCCGGGTGCGGGCGAGGTCTAACAACAAGTTAAAAGAGACGAGAGGTACATGCGGAGAGATTTACTCCCTCTATTGTACACGATGATATTATAATCTCTTTGACAAAGGCGCATTATTGCCGGGGCACTTGACGACAATAATGGGTATGAACTCGGAATATACGAAGGCAAAAGTTACACCTGGTTCCCGTCACGGGTTGCAGCGGCAGTTCTTCAACGTGCCATTAGATCCTTATAACGCGCATTGTACGGGGACATATACCGACTCAATAATAACAATAAACTTAACACACATACACGCCAAGATATTCGGCGTGGTTCTCTTGTTCCCTTTTCGCGTACCTGGACCGGGCAGAGGCTGAGGCACACACGTACCCACGTATTCCGCATTGTACACCGCCGTACCCCCCGACCCGGTACAATGGGTGACTCCGGGCTCTCCAGTTACAAGGGTCCCTTTATGACTCCACGGCTCCTTTTCCCGAAAGAGCCTTCAGCTTTCGGTGTGCCATACGAGGATATAATTGACACTATCCACCGGTTTCGAATGGCCGCGGGACCTCTCTCGATTGTCAAAATATCTCTGCGGTGATTTGTGTCCGCCCCTCGAGTGTCCATGCGGACTCGTTCTTCGAGAGGGAACTCGGACGGATTCTTTTCTCCACGGGGTATCGGAATTCGGGGCTGCGGTGCTTACGCACTGCCACCGCCCGCGGTTATTCATGGATTGCGATTTAATTAACCGTTCTCGAGTTATTCCGGAACCAGAAATGCAAGGAGTAACGGAACGTGGACCCACGACTGTCGCCCACTATTGTAGGAATTTAATTTCATCCTCAGCCTCCAATCGCGGGGTACTAATGAAACCGTACGTAGTCGCCGCGCCGGGTTTCATTGTTTTGCCTGTATAACCCTAACCCTGACTCTCGAGCTCGGATACACATACCGACCGTTTTATCCACACTCCGGACTCGCGGTTCTCACGCGGTAGAAGCGATCCGCCTCCGTTGGGACCAGGATTTCGCAGTCGAGAAGAGATGCCCGCCTCTTCATTGACGCACGGGAATTCTTTACCCGAGAATCTCTCGGATAGAGGAAGAGAAAGGAGAGATTCGATTCGTGCTTTTTTCTTCGTCAAAGGAAACAAAGTTCGAAGCTCATTATATGCACATGTTTGTACGATTTCGATGCGAAGTTTTGTCGATACCGACTGTCGCCGAGAGGCGACTGTTATTCCGTTGATATTGTGTGTGGCGTAGGATTTGTCGATAAATCGCGCGACATAAATACGTTTGGCTCCGAGCAAAGCGGGGGTAAAGTTCCTTGGAACATGAAATTGCTAATTATCTGTTGTTTCCTGCCTATTCCGTCTCGAGCGAAGGAGAGTACAGACAGACTGTAGAGAAAAAGGTGTATAAAAGAGAAAAAAGCGTCGGAATCCCAAGAGCCGTCGACAACACGATCCGCGGTTCCTGTTTTCCGTCGGTCGCGTAATTTCCCAAAGGCGTAGCGAGCCGGACCACTCGCCGGTTATAATTACTGATCAAAGGCACGAAGACTTCGCCCCCGGTACTCGGGGCTCCGCGCTCCGAAGCACAACGTCACTCCGATCATTGTAGCCAGTTTATTTATAGCCCGAACTCGCCCCCACCTGTCAACATGCTACGTAAACTCTAATATCGACTCTTCCCCGCACAAAGCGACCTCAAACAATTTTCCGCCCCTCTGCCTCGCGCTCCACGCCAGACACTGATTAACTGCTAAATTATCGTTTGCTCATTTTCACCAATGTTGCCGAGGCTACGCGGGACGCGATAAACACATCCCGCATCCGGATGCAACGCGTCTGAATTATGACGAGTGCGCGTCGTTGTCGCTTTCCTCTCTCCACTTCCCGTCGTTCTTTGCGAGCCGGGTCGGGTACGGGGACCGTAGGAACGGGAGATATGGCCGTGACCGCGTACGTGGTATGCCAGGAATGTGGCCCGTCACGCCAGAGCTCAGCATCCGCTGGGCCGCGCCGCGTCCGCGCTCGAGGACCTCGGCCGTAGTCCATCACCTAACGCAACCCGGCCTCTCCTCTCTCGCTCCCACACGGAGGAGAAACGATGCCAAAAACACCTGGCCACCACCCCGAACCAGAACCAGAAAGCAGATAATGGGCTTTCGAAACCGAACCTCGCGGTTCGCCCGATGCGGACAGGTGCGACCACGAGCGTCCTCTATAATCTGCCCGGTGATCGCGCCTCCGGATTGGGAACGAGGCCTGATTACCCCGCGCGGTGGAGGCTCGCCCCGAACCCGCAGCCGGTGGTAACCTTCGGTCCCGCGTGCATCGTTCGAGAGCTGCAGCCTCACCCTGGGTGAGGGAAGAGGAATTAATCAGGGAACGTCAACACCTGCGCCTACTCTCCGCGGTTCTATCTTTCATGTACGATACAGCCGTACCCCAGATTTGCGTACTGTTATACGTGTATGCGGGTATAATCAGGCAGGCGTAGAGGCACGCAAAATTCGCACGCATTTCTGAATTTTTCACATCTCAAGTTCGCAAAACCTGGATGTGTTCTTTCATGAATGATTGATCGGCTTTGATGTAGCATATTGGTCGGTTATTGGACACGGTTTTTATCAAAAACCATCGATAGGTAAGGGTTGGCCTTTTGTCGTTTCAAGACATTCATATGTCATTCAATAAATTATGTAACTTTTTTATAAACTCGACAGGCTTCGGTCGGAAACCTTCTGGATATGAAAATACATCTTTTGTACCATGTGAAAAAAATTATTTCACGCGCTAGCAGCAGCAGCTACCCTTGTATCGACGAATTTTTATGAAAACGAATGAATATTTCGAAGCCAAAGAATGCCAACCCTCAAATATCGATGGTTTTTTTTTATCAACCTTATGTCAAACAACTGGGAAATATGCTACATTAAGGCAGTTCAATTATTCATGAAAGAATACACCGAGTTTTCCCAATTTCAGATTTCTAAAATTCATAAATAAAATGATTACTGTGAGAAAATGGGGTTGATGATTCGATTTCTATGTATTTTCCCTTCATGCGTGAGATTCTCAATCACATATTGCGGTGATTACGCAATTTTTTGCTATTTTGCGCGCCTTTTAGGCCGATCCAAAACAATGTGCATCCTGTAGCGGGTAGCGCGGAAAGTTTGGACGTGTGATACAAACCATGCTCTTGAATTTCTACGCTAATTCACACGCTTTCAATTTATTTATTTATGCCCGACACGATCTACATTCTCCACGGTCTCTACCCCCGTAGTCACCGTGTACGCCCCGGATGGGGACTCTCGTTACGTTCTCGACAGTTGACAGTACGCCACTGTGTACCGTGAACGTGATCATTCACGAGTTTACGTGTGCAGTGACGGTTTCGGGGGGATTAGAGGAAAAGGTTTCAACATTTTTTTCATAAAATTTAGCTCGATTGGGTAAACAAGCGTCTCTCACCCCTCTGGATTATTTACCCTTCAAACTAGACTGAGAAAAAATTCTTGTACAACCAAACGATGTGGTTGCGCAGTTGGGAAAAAGGACAAATATTTGTTTTCAGTACACCGAAGTCCGGAGGTTTGATACGAACATATAAACGGCAAATATTAGAACGAACATCGACGAATGGTAGAAACTTGTTGAGGTCGAGCCCATCGGTTCTACGTATGCAAAAAATTATAGGCTCCACTTTGAGATATCTGATACCACTCGAAATAGCCGCTGGCGGGTGGCAGAATATCAAAGAACCACGGTTGACAAGCGCAATAAAGAAATTATACGAGAGGAAAAGGTACGCGCAATTTATTTCACTAGCATCCGATGCTTTTCGACAGCTAGCCCTAGGGCTTTATACGTGTTCGTAAGGAACCACGAAATGCTTTTCAGTATTAATGCATCAAAAGTTCGATCCTTCCCGGTTATTTTGCCGTGCTGAAATTTAGATTATGGTGGCAATGAGCCGAATGCGAAATGTTTTCGTAAAACAACAGGCAGTCGGCTAATAATTCGTACCGATGCTGTTCGGGTAAATTGGTTCCGAGGTATGCTGCTCCGGATGTGAGCCCGGAAGCAAGAAATATTTGTGCTTCTCTTGCGAATAAAGACAGTTGCAGTGAGCAGCATCGATACGAAATACTTGTTTTCCCAGAGATAGAAGAAAAAGTATATTAATTACTCTATCGTTAATGTGATATCAATATCACACGATATGAATGTATCGAAAAATGTTGTTCTGCTACTATAGAGGATATAAGTTTGTTAAATATTCGAAATTTTTGTCGAATCAAGTATTGAGAATAAATTTTGTTTAATCCCAAAGTCCAAAGTGGTACGATGTAGCCTCATCTCCCCTATTTCGGTTGTGTGTTGTACAGTATAACAATAAATTCTCTCCCCTGTAACGTCCGTCCAAACGCATATATCCACGTAACTATGCTGCAGGTCGGTCCGGCGCGTGATATCTATACATAATACACACCTATCTCCTATCTCGGGGGTGGGATGCCACGGGCTAGCTGCTGCACGTGGTCGTATAATTGAAATATCTGAATCCCTCCGCGCGCGCAGACCGCGTGGATGACTTGACCTCAACCTCTCTGACTGTAAAATTATCCAACCAAGCGATTCCAGGACCCAACCGGGCGCGTCAGAGACGCTAATATTATTCCGTGTTCCTAAAGTTCAAAACAGAATGCAGAATGTGAGGAAAATAAACTCGCCAATATTTTATTCTAATCGCCCAGAAAATGAAAATTTGAGTTTTCACTGGATCTCCACGATTTGATTTTGGCGAAAATTCTAAAAATTACAGTAAAAATGACGATATCTTGAGAACGGATCAACATATTTGGTACCATATGGTTTTTTGGATCGCTGATCACGAATCTGAAGTCAGATTCACGAAATTGAAAATGGTGAATCCAATTTTACTGGAAAGAAAAAAACACTAAAAACATTCTAAATCTCATCAAAATTGGTATTCGAAGGTTTTTCGAACCGCCGATCACGAATCTGAGGTCAGATTTGCAGAATTCAAAATAGCTGAAATCATATTAAATAGCGGGAAGTTCGAAGGCTGGCTCATAGTCAGGCGCAACCCGCTTGTTGAAGTTGAAAAAATATTGAAATTCGAAGCTCGCGGTTACCGAGGGGAGAATACCGTCTAGACTATCTTCTGTGGGACTCGTCGCTTTCTCCCAGATGCGTGGAGCTGGTGCGAGACCAGAGACCCGAGAGCCGAGAGGATAAGGAGACGAGGGAGCCGGACTTTCGTGGCATTATAATAGACGTGGAAACGTATGTAGGTGGAGAATACGCGTGGTTCGCGGGCAGGTAGACATACGTCCTGAATGTGTAATGGGCACTCGCCTCTGCATTTAGAAAAGCCCTTTTCCTTCATCCTAGAGCAAACATACTCGCAGATTCATACTCCGAGGCGTACCGGTACGCCCACACGCGGGTAACCCTTCAAGAGGTTAAAACCACTCGGTGGTAACAAGGGGGAACAACGGATGTAGATACCTACCAAAAGTAGCCCCGGGGTTGCTGCAGGACTGCAGTCAACCGGATGCGCCGTTGGTTTTCCGTTCTTCGTTATTCAAGCCGCAAGATTCCGGTGTTCTTAATTGAAAACCCACCGAGGGGACTCGAAAATATGGATAAACAAAATTTCGGGAAGAGCCACGATTATCATTTATCACGAAGAACTTTCCGCTACGGACTCGATTATTTTTACTCTGAGAAAACTTGCGGAATAGCTGCAGAACGGGCGATGCGGTGTAATCGCGAATTAACATTTCTTAAATCAGGAATGCTAATTTATTCCGGTTCGAGGAAACTAATTTCAGATGCTATGTGAAAAGCAAATTATGTTAATTCGAATCTAACGGATAACAATCAACGTGATATTATTACCAGCAACTGCAGTTACATAAGTTTTTTTCTTCCAAGAATAACAATATCAATTTTCTGGAAAAAAACAGAAGATTTTGAACCCTCACTTTTCCCACCTCTCTCTCACTTACTTCGGCAAATAAAATTACGTCCCGGAATTATTCAGGTAAACGCCAAACTCTCCGCGCTCCTCAAAGAGAACTCGAAAATATACAAAGTTGGAAACACGTAAGCTAATATGGCTCGCGCAACTAATAAGACTAATTAGACTCCTTCTGTCTCCGAATAAATATTGACTCCGTAGTTACGGAGGAACCTGGTGAAAATTCCCTGCAAAAACGTTAAAAACTACACGGGAGGAAAAGATTTGCCTTTACTTTCCGTTCTGTCGAACAAAAAAGTCGATACACCCCGGCTCCTGACACATTATACCGCATCGCGACCGAGGAATTTTTCCCAGGATGCGTGGCGCAGGTGTCTGGAATTACAGATTTTTCTGAGGGCCTTAAAACTCCGAACAAAACCTGGAACCGTCAGGTGCAACGATCGATCCTTACCCCCGTCCTCCTCGCCCGACGCGATCTTTTTTCAACCCTAGTCACTTACTTGGGGTCCAGATGACCCCAACTTCAACTTCTACTTAATGTTTTGCGTAGACTCTGGCTTTGGCAGCCGGGAAACAAAGTAAAAATCAAGAAAACTCTGACTTACGATTTTCAAAATAATTATACTTTTCGGAAGGTCTCGAACTGTAGTATTTTTCTTCTTAAAGTGCGGTATCTCAAGAATCCCCAGCTAAATTTTCAGCCAAAAATATTTTTAAAAAATTTCGGAAGTTGATTTTTTCAGTAAAACAATTATTAGTCACTTTCTTCTAGTTCTCGGCTTTGCGAATTTTTCACGCGGCTCGAATTTAATTTTATATCAAATATCCAATTCGGGCCCATTCTAGAGATCCTGAAGTACCTTCAGGAATTTTCCCGTAGTCAAATTGTCAACAGAATCAATGTGACAACGTTTCAAAGTTACCTGGGGTCAGGATGACCCCGTGTAAGTATACCTAATGTGGAAGTTTCAAGAGGTGTAATAGTGACTAGGGTAAACCATAATTGACGCGTCTTTATAATCGAATGTGTCTTCTTTTTTTACGCAATTCCAGGCCGAGGAACTTAACACCATTGTCGGAAATGCATTTCGTATGGCGTACGCGGCCCAACTCCAGAGACAGCCGATCCTTCAGGAGGTGATCTCGCCCCAACCGACCCCCTCGCGACGCAAGGATCGACCTGAGCGAACGATCATTAATTCGGTAAGACGATTAACATCACTTTTCACACTCTCAGACCTGGAGGAAGTGGACGCGACGATCTTACGCGAACTTTCGTCTCTTTCAGAATAAACAATCGACCCGGGGTTCCGAATCGGGAAAAAATACTGTTTTCTGGCCCCAAAGCGTGCTGGCGCCGACCCCTCGCGGAGGTGGTGCCCCACCCTCAACAGCGGAGATGAACGTCCAACTTGGCAGCGCCGGGTCCCCGACGTTGCGTTTAGCGAGTGTCAAGGTGACTCGATACGATTTCCCGGAATGTTCATCATTCATTAGTTTTACGACACAGGCATTGAAAAGTCACTTTTTGACGCCTGTTTTCGATCCATAAAGCGGCACTTTGTACCGCTGAGTTCCAAGCTGCGGTATAAAGTCTTTTTACCGCAACTTTGATGCGCAGTCCAGAGTTGCGGCGTAAAGTCACAGCCGCAGCTCGTGCGGATCTCTATACTGGCGTCGAAGTGACGTTTGATGCCCTTTCCGTAAAAAATATTGTATGTCACTTTGCTGAACTTTTTAATTACGATTTTTTAGACGCCCAACTCGATACCGGGACTCAGGCCGTCCCACAATTTCAACAACGTTTTGGGCCCGATAAGTAACGATGACGGTCCCAAGATCAGTCTGTCCCAGCAAAGCACCCCGAGCAGCGACGAGAGCAACTCACCGACGGAGTTGAACTCGTACAAGAGACTGACCGACAAACCTCCCCTGATAAAGCGACTCACCATGGGCCTGACCGGGGGCCGCGACGTCCTAAGCATCAACAGCGAGGACGATAGCTGCCCCCTCGTCAGTGCCGGGAGCACCCCAACCACGCCGACCAACAGGCCCAGGTCCGGGGGCTACGTGAACGAGGCCATCATAGACTCGGAGGGGACGAGGAACAGCTACAAGATCACCTGCACGGCGGCCGAGAATCTGGACAACACGAT
>JAFFZH010014189.1:225586-258057 GCA_018420115.1 Euura saliciscinereae
TTTGGTACGACGGAAATTATGATGACAGTGATTGATTGCTATTTGTTTCAAGGATAAGCCACAATTCGCCAAATTCCGTTGCGGAAACGGAGTTCAAGTCGAAGAGAAGATCGCAGATCAGCACGTCGGGTAGCTCGGTTCCCGCCGACGGAAGCACGCAGGGCTCGACGCCCAACCAGACCCCGACGCCGACCCCGACGCCACCGCCTTTACCCGAAAGAACGGATAGTCTGAACAATCGCACGGAAGAGAGCGAGCTGCGTAAGGCTCCGTGGTTTCAGGCAGGAATTCCAAGGTACCTTCGCTCTCTGACCCCCCCGCAGGCAGACCTATTTGACCATTATTCGTAATTGTGTCTATAATAGAACATTCTCACGCAGGGAAATCACACTCGAAGTTCTTAGCCAAGAACCGGAAGGGGCTTTCATGGTGCGAGAAAGCACCAGCAAACCCGGATGCTACGCTCTTTCGCTAAGGGTACCCAGGGAGTTTCAACCCAGCGGTATCGCCCATTACCTCATCATGAAGACGAACAAGGGATACAAAATCAAGGTGTGTGTCAGTACCCCATTTTTGTGATATCAAATAATTTTCTGGAGGGAAATAACTCAAGATTTGACTGACACATTACTTCTTTCAATTTCGAATCGATCGGACTAGGCGAGGCAGATTAATTAATTAGTTTTTTTTAGCGAAATGATTCAAACTTTTTGTTTTTCATTTCACATTATTTCATTCGATTCAAGCTAATTTTTTAGTTCAAATTTTTTGCCACTTCTAATTAATTTTTTCCTCATTATCTCAGTTAATTTCTCAGTTATTTCTCATCATTTCACGAGCTATTGAGACTTTATTTCATAGAGTTATTTTCCCCTCGATAATTTTATTCTATTTTTCTTTGATTTTTCCAGGGTTTCACCAAGGAATTCACGACCCTGACAGCGTTGATAACGCATCATTCGGTGATGCCCGAGCTCCTGCCGTGTCCGTTATCTTTGAGCCGGTATAATCCGAGTTTCGTGAAGAGCGACTCGAACAAAGATTTTGCAGATATTGATTCTGACCCGGACTACAACACCTTGGCAGACTTTCGAAAGATGATGGCTGATCTTAACGTATAGATTCGATGGTTCAAGTCTGGTGCTTTTTTTTTATACAACTTAAGAGCAAATTAATTAATTAATTAATTGAAGACTTTATCGATGCGACGAAGGATATTGAATTACTATTAAAACACATTTTCAAAGAACAGGAACTGAGAAAAAAAAGAAATAAGAAATCGTCGTTGTAATCAGGGTGGCTTAAAAAAAATCGATCCTCTCGATATAACGAACTCTGTCTAAATTAAAAAATTGTACTATCAAATGAGAACTGAAAACAAGATTATTTGTATTCCGTTTTCATTCTCTATTGGGTAAAATGAGCCGTTGAAAATGAATCCCTGAGTCAGTTTGTGGGACTTCAAAGCCTACTTCTCTCTGGAATCTAAATAGAGAAAATTGAAAACTCGCGATATTTTGAGAATTGCTCGATTGAAAATTGAATAGAAGAAAAGTAATTTATACAATTTATACCTAGACCTACGATTATGCCGCATAGACCTCGGTAGCACGTTGTCGACTTTATGTAAATGTGTTTATATGTATATACATAAATTATAAATAATTATTGTTACTTAAGAAAGAAAAAAATAATAATAGGAGAAAGAAACAATGAAAGCAGAAGAAAAGTATGCATTGAATAAATATTTCATACGTAAACTTTAAGTCGTACGATATGGAGGAAAGTAGAAATGAATAATTAAAAGACGAAAGTGGCGAGAGATAAAGAGAAAACATAAACCTAGTCTTGTATAGAAAGAAGATGGGGTCAGAAGCTAAGTTAATAAGTTTTAAAAACGATCTTCAAGAGATTGGATTACGAGAAAAAAAAAACGCTTTAACCGCGTGAGCTACTATAATATATATTATATATATATTACAATATTAATACTTTTGAGCAGTCGAGTTTATCCATGTATCACCCCCGTAAGTATTGAATTTTTCAAACTTCAAATTACTCTACGGCAGTTTATTCACCGCAGCATCTGTGCGCAACACGATGGGAATAAGAGTAGACAAATTTTTAGCACGCACGTTGACGATAAGAGATAAAGAAAATTATTACAAAGAAGAAATAAACTGCTGTGAGATATAGGCTGGACGAGAGAAGTAAAAAAGACGCGTTAACCACTGCTTGAGGTTTCTAATAGTATAAGGATAATTATATATATGAATTCGTTGTATGATTAAACAATAAAATTATTTATTACAAACAAATTGATGGAATCACGAGGGTCTTTGACACGAATGGAAAATAAGATACCTTCTGATCCTTTATTTTTCCTCTTTCTTAGAAAATTCTTATCAACTCCATAATCATCGTCACAATTAACAGCATTCTCCTGTTTATTTCTCTTCCCGAACCACATTTCTTGATCTCTCAGGCACGAACGGTACAGCCCCACGTTTCGAATGCGTTCTTCGGTTGCTCTCCCTGGAAACGAAAAGAAATCGAATTTATTAGTTATAAGCACGATTAAATTTCAGTCAACCGAACAATTTAATTCGACCGTAGCTGGTCCGGTTCTCGATACTTACTTGCGCTTGACTTTCTCTCTGATGGTACGTAGTTCTGCTTGAGCGTTGTATATGTGTTTAGGGACCTGTCTGTGACGTGCTATTCTTCGTACTTTTGGATGACTTGCGAATTTCTCTTTCAAAGCTTCGCTGTAATTCAGTGCCGCCTTTTCCCTCGGCCTTAGCTGAAACGTGCAGAGAGTAAGAGATGAAAATTAGATCAAATGCAACTGGTCGACCGTTGATATTGGTTCAATATCGTCGATAAAAGATGAGAAACCCACCACTCCAAGCTTTTCCGACGCCCGAGCCTTCCACACGCGGATATTCATCTCGTCGCTGCCGCTCATGATGTATTTGTCGTCCAATGACCACCCGACGCAGGTCAATCTCTGCATACGTTTCGTGTGATAAACGTCTCTCGAATGTCCTTTGCTGGCCTCGAAAATTCTCACAGATTTGTCGTAGCTTCCGGTAACGAATTCCTTGCCAGTCGGCGAGTAGTCCACGTCCACTACAGCCCCGACGTGATCCATGTGCACGTTTATCGGAGACTTCAATTTGCGAGTGTCGAACGAGTACAGGCTGAAATAACATCGAGGATTACAAAGACGTGAAATCATTTGACCTTTGGTCAAAGCTCCCGTGGACAATCCTTACTTATAATCTTCGCTGGCGCAGGTGAACATGAACGCCTCCATCGGGTTCCAGGAGATCTTGTTAGTCCTTAGTTTCATGATCACTCTTCTCAGGGGTCCAGTTTCTCTCGTGTCGTATAAAATTAGGCTTCTGTCGCTGGCGCAGGCAACTGTGTCAGCAAATGGTAATACATAGTTGAACGATGTCTAACATCAGCCTACCAATTTCAACTATTTGATATTCTTATTCACCGAGCAAGTTGGATTGGATGGGATTGAACTTGACGTCGTGCAAGCTGTCCACGCCCCAAGTCATAGTCCTAACAGGTTCGTTTCTGCTCTCCTCCCAAATCTGGCAGACCTCACCGCAGGTAGCAAACAGCGGATTCTTCCTGTGATGACTAATGCCAGTTAGAACAGTCTGAAATTCAAAGCAGTTCCGTGGTAAGCAAGAGCCGCTGGTGTAACATAGTTTGAAATTCCCGCCTTCATTGACGCCATTTGATCACAGAGAAGAGATATCGAGGTCAACGAGTGGCAACACAACTGATAAGAAGCATCGAGCTTGTTTGACCATTATCTCTCGATAAACACATCACTACAGTTGAGGAAAATGATCGAGAGGAATCCTGGCTCAGATTTCAACGACGGTGAGAGAAAAGATCAATTATTCGTTGGTTTAAATTAGTTTAGAAGCTAATAAATGTACTTATACTCCGTTGCAGAACATTTCCGAAAGATTGATTTAAATGAGCCAGCGGTGAATACTAGAGTGAATCAAATTTCTAAAAAGGCGGAAGTGATTACCGGATGCAACAGAGTAGCATGGCTCATCAGAGCCGTCACCTGCATAGATCTAACTACTCTTGGGGGTGACGATACCTTTGCAAGCATAGAAAGACTCTGTAAAAAGGTATTATGAAATCTGGCTCAAAATCTATCACGCAAAAGACCAGATTCAACTCGATCTTGATTTTCAGGCCGTAAATCCCATCAGTTTACCATTCGAATGGCCAAAGAAAGTATCTACTGCCGCAGTTTGCGTTTATCCTGCCCGAGTCAGCGATGCGGTACAAACATTGAGAGATCTTGATGCTTCGGAGACCGTGGATATAGCTAGCGGTACGAAATTAATTCGTCGTAATAATTTACGGAGAATGAAGTTCGATAACGTTGTTGCAGTTGCGACTGGATTTCCGAGCGGTCAATACTCCCTGGAAACCCGTCTGGCAGAAATAAAGTACGCGGTGTCCGTGGGAGCGACTGAAATAGACGTGGTGATAAATCGTTCACTGGCTTTGACTCACCAATGGAAAGAATTATACCTGGAAATTCGAGCGATGAAGGAAGCGTGTGGAGAGGCGAGAATGAAGACTATCCTAGCAACTGGTGAACTTTTCGACTTGAAAGACGTATACAGAGCTTCTATGATCGCCCAAATGGCTGGATCCGACTTCATAAAAACTTCCACCGGCAAAGAAACAGTCAACGCGACTCTGGCTTTTGGAATCGTCATGTGCAGAGCTATTCGGGACTATCATCGACTGACCGGGTTCAAAGTAAACACACGGAATGGTTTCGGATTACAAAGCCTCGTCGATCAAACCCCACTTTCTGTATTCTAGGTCGGATTCAAGCCAGCCGGAGGGATAAAAACCTGGAAAGAATCTCTGCAGTGGCTCGTTTTGATCAAAGAAGAACTGGGCAACGATTGGCTAGACAACAGTCTCTTCAGAATCGGGGCATCTAGTGTCTTGGACGACATTGCGAATGAAATTCAAAGATCTCTGAAGGAGATAAAGAGCGCAGAAACCCCTGACGAAAAGGCCGATTAGTCATTCTGTGAAAATCCGTCCGTGAATAAAAATCATTTTTCATGCTTGCCTTGCTGACGATTGTGTTCGTCGGATCCTCCTGCTCCCCGGATATGGACCCCTCGGCCTTCCAAGTCTTTATAGTCTTGTCATCTCCGATAGTCAGAAAGCTCTCGCCGTCAGGACAGAAGGCTATCCCTCTGACTATACCGTCATGGGCAAGAAAAGAACGCTCGCACCTCTGTTGCGGCAAGTTCCATACTTTTACCTCTCCGTCGAAAGCCCCGCTCAACAGAGTCGATAGCTTCTTCGGGTGATTGGCTATACATGATACTCCGTCTTTGTGGCCGTCCAGATTACCTACGAAAGGTTTCGCAAATACTCGGTCTAGTTTCACCGCGTTCAATGCCCTCGTGTACTCTCTCGATGCCTCGAACGGATGCAGGGCAGGATCATAGTTCCTGGGAACTGGAAAGTAAGAGAAGAAGGATCAACAAAATGAAATTTACGTTATTGAGGTTTCTTGTTTATTGATTTTGAATCGTATGTTTATATTTCGAGAACAACTTGATAAAGATTGAATATCTACAAGCTACAATCAAATCTGAGAAACGATAATACGAATTTTCAGGTTCATGACGTTCTATACTTGCAGGTTATGTTAGGTTATGAGATTGTTATACCTTTGTGAATGTCTCGCTTAGTTTCTCTCAAATAATCGTCAGGATTCCTAGTCAGCACCTTCACCTTCATTTTGGTGTCGATGTTCCTCCTGATCGTATTCCGATCGATCTATTCGCTTTATTTACTCCACACACGTGTGCCTGAGATTGAAATACATGGAAGACCTCTCGAGCACGAGTTGCGGACTTTGAAGTTCTCGACTTGCCGCCAAGATGTCGCAGGGCGATATTTTCATGGGCGTAAATACTGATCGGAATATCATAACCTATAATTTGACGTGTGTCAAAAATCGTGATAACAACTGAACCCGAATTACAAGAGAGATCAGACTCGACAGAATGTCGGTAGAGCCGGACGACCACAAGCTGAATCTTCAAAAACTCGAAGATGAAGCTAAAGCGACGGCAACGAAGCACATAATCAACATGCTGCAACGTCCTGGACAGTTGGAAAAGGTCGAGCAATACAAGCGGAGGATAAGTCGCAAGAAAGCTTCTATCGAAACGAAGCTGAAAACCGCGATGCAGAGTCAGCTCGACGGGGTCAGGGTCGGGTTCAAGCAGCTCCAGGACTCTTTGGAGAGCATCTCCTCCATAAAACAGGAGCTAAACTTCATCGGAGAATCCTTTGGCTCCGCCCCGGAGCTGAACAACACTCTGCAGGCGGTGCAGGACGAGAACATGCGCCACTCCCAGTACGTGACTGCCAAGGAGAATCTCAAACATATATTCACTGTTCCGGAGAGCGTGGAGAAAACCAAGCAGTGGATTAACGAGGCGAAGCTTTTACACGCCCATCAGAGTCTCATGGACCTTGAGAATTCGCGGGACGATCTGCTCTACGAACTCCATAAGCTTCCGAATCAGTCGACTGCCGACAAAGTCATGCTCAAGGCCTACTTCGAAGACGTCGAAAGCCTCTCTCAACTCATGGAAAAGCAGATAAAACTCGTAGTTGGGAGAACCCTGAACACCGTTAGGAAAGAACCGACGATAATCGTGACGGCCTTGAGGATTATAGAGCGGGAAGAGAAGGCGGACCAGTTCGCCATCCAGAGGCACAAGCAGAGCGGTTTCATGCCACCCGGGAGACCCAAGAATTGGAAAAACATCGCTATCCAGGTCCTGGAGAAATCGGTAGCCAACAGAGTGGAGGGAACGCACGTTGACGAAAGGGCGGACAACAAGATGTGGCTCGCTAGATACTTGGAACTGGCTCGCCTCCTGATACTGGAGGATCTGAGAGTGGTCAAGACCCTCTGTGGCCCCTGCTTTCCACCTTCGTACGATATCGTCAGAAGATTCGTCGAGATGTATCACAACAGTTTGTCCCAGCACCTGAAGGACATCATAGCGAATGGGCTCGAAGGAAACGAGTACGTTTCTCTCCTGGCGTGGATAATGAACACTTATACCGGCGTGGAGCTGATGCAACATCCGGAACTCAACATAGACACCACCAATATCGGCCCGTTGCTGAGCAAAGAGGTCCTCGATCAGCTTCAGGACCAGTATTTGAGGAACATGCAACAGAACTACGAAGAGTGGATGAAGAAGACTTTGGAAACCGAGAAGGTCGACTGGTGGAGCGGCGTCCTCCCCGAAGGCAGTACCCAGGAGACTTACTACCACACCGCCGCTCCGGTGATAATATTTCAGATGGTCGATCAGAATCTTCAAGTGACCAAGACCATCAGCAACGAACTGACCGCGAGGGCGTTGGTCCTCTGCATAGATCAGATCGTCAGATACTGCGCCTCGTATCGTCAGGCCATTCTGGAGTTCAAGAGCAAACATTTCGAGGATCGTAGCAGAGTCCCTTACTTCACGCACCACATGATCACGATCGTGAACAACTGCCTGCAGTTCATCGAGCTTGCCCAGCAAATGAAACAGCTGTACTGGGTGGCCAACGCCAGCGGGGACGCCGCCGTTAAGTTCGAAGCCCTCTTGGCAAACTACGAAGAGCTTAGGGACGAAGCGGCGGCTATATTGCTGGAGGAATCTTTCCTGGATCTAGAACTCCATTTCCAGGATTTGTTGACTCCGAAATGGCTCTCCTCTCCGATACCCGTAGAAACGATCTGCGTTACTTTGGAGGACTATTTCCAAGACTACAATCACCTCAGGGTGAAGAACTTCGAATACGTGATAACGGAGGCCCAGAATCTGATCGCAAAACGATACATAGCTGCCATGCTGCAGAGGAAGATATCTTTGAAGACGTACGACGAGTGTCTGACTTGTACCTCGAAGATAATGACCGAGGCCGAGAAGATAAAGAACTTTTTCGTCAGAATCGCGCCCAAGGTCGGCAACTTCGATTCTCCCTTCGAAGTTATCAAGAGACTCGCCGAGGTCCTGAGGTGCGAGGACTCGGAAATACTGTCTTTGGATCTGCATTCTCTGGTAGAAAAATACCCCGACATGACCGAGGATCATCTCGTAAGATTGCTGAGCCTGAGGGGCGATATTCCAAGGAATGTGGCGAGGGAAAAAGTCGCGTACATTTACGAGGCTCAGCGGAATAAAATCACCACCCAATCCGCACCGAACAGCATATTCAAACAAATTGTTATTCAGGATAGCTTCCTAAACTGGAAACCTTGAGGGTTGAACGATTAACCAATGTCACGTGTATATAACGATTGTAAATAGACTCACCTCGTCAATCAATAATAAGCTTTAATAAATTATATCGCGGGTCTTTACGTTCCATTCTTCACTCTGTTCAAAATTCAAATGCTTTCCCGCGTCAAATATCATGAGGGACTCTGGGTACTTGGAGAACCACGATTGCGTTCCAAAAACATCGATCGTTACGATTTATTGTGTTCATCCCGTCATTTTTTACGTTTGGTAGAGAATACGAGAAAGTCACGTTGCCAAAAAAGTTTATTTGTTCTACATCAGGATTCGATGGATTACAGTTTCCGTCGAAGAAATTGTAAAGTCGTAGAACACTGAGTTCGCGGCGGATGTTTTTTGTACTTTCAATAACTTCGGACACCACGCGGTGTGTTGATCCAATATACACGGCGAATTCTTAACGATACAGTCTGAAGTTGCCTAGAATCATATAAACCTTGTTTCTCGATTCTGACAAACTTCAGACCGTATCACGCTTAGGAATTCACCCTGTATTATGTATATCCGTTGTATCAGCGTTCATAACCTCAAATACAGGATTTTATCCCAAACACTGGTCCAGTCAATAATCGTATCTGAGGTTGGGTCTCGCGTGAATCTCAGTTAAAAGTTAACAGTGTTGAGCTCCCTTCAGTTATTATTGACATTTTTGGCCTCATCATTCTACGATGGCCTCGACGAGGGAGAGGCGCTCGAATGCGGGGAATAAAATGTCCAGGTTGTTGAACGAGGAGGAGGAGGACGATTTTTACAAAACTACTTACGGCGGGTTCGAGGAAATTGAACAGGACAATGACTACATGTGAGTTTCAAGAGTAGTCATCAAAACTTAGTGATTTAGTAAAACCAATATTTTTGTCAACTACGAAACAGGGAGGAAGATGAAGGCGAAGACGAAGTCGACTCCGACTTCAGCATAGATGAAAATGACGAGCCTGTTTCGGACCCTGAACAGGAGGGACCGAAGAAGAAGCGACGACTCGTCACTAAGGCGTACAAAGAGCCTAAGCCTTCCTCCACGCAGGCTCATTCTACTCCTAAAGAGAAGAAGGCTAAAATTCCCAAGGCGCGTCGTACCTCCCCAGACAATTCGGGTGCGTGAATGATCTTGGAGGGTATTCAGAATTGATAGGATAGAAAATAATCTTCTTTCCTCGTTCGTTATTTCATAGAGAGGGAGAGAAAGTCGATCCGACGTTCCACGGCAGCTAAGTCTGCAGCTACGCAAAGACGGCTCAAAGAAAGAAACGAGGATTTGAAGAAGAAAGTCAAGACTGTGAAATACGACGTTTGGAAACCCACGCAAGAAGAACTCCTGGAAGAGGCTCTCATAACCGAGGAACTTAACTTGAAATCGTTAGGTAATAATTAACGATTGACTTAGGAATCGAAATTGATACATCTATTCCAGCAGCGTCGAAAGTTTTCGCATGTTTTTTAGGAACATCAAAATACATAAAATCCTGGGAGACATCAAGCTTCTTCAGCTTTCTGGATTCTTCACAATCGCATTTTAAACAATATTTGTATTTCAGAAAAATACCAAAAGCTGGAAAATGAGAAAAAGAACACGAGAACAGTGAGAAAGACGAACGTAGGTCCGATCATCCGTTACCAATCCATGTCCATGCCAGTGTTGATGCTCTCTGAAACCCAAGGGGGAAAGGATGAGGAGAAAATAAACGTCGAGGGTGACGACGACAAAAGCAGTACTGCCAATGTGGCTACCGCTAACGAGAACGGAGACACTGTACTGCTGGCTGTAAAACAGTAAGATAATCGCTGCTGAATCGGATTTTCAAGAGTTACATCGATCGATTAACGTCTTTCTCTCATTCTTTCTCTCAGGGAAATGATAGACCAACAACAATCAGACGCGGATGCCAAAGACGAGCCGGAACCAGAATCCACTGTACCGCCTGATCCCAGCGAGCCCGAAATCATCCATGAAGATACAGGGTCAAAATACGAACGAACATTCATCACGTTTGAAAACGAACGGCTCTTCGCGGAAGCTTTCAAACGTACAGCTCCTCCACGGCCTCCGTTAAAATCGCTTTGTGCGATTACAAGGTAAACTTGTGGATATTAATAATTGGATGGAATATTATCATTTAACGCTGTGGTTTTCTTTATCAACAAATGTTTCAGACTTCCTGCCCGCTACATGGATCCGGTGACTCAATTACCGTACAGAAACGTACAGACGTTTAGAATATTGAGAGAGGCTTATTATCAACAGTTGGAATCTCGTGGTGAGATAAACGACACCGCCCAGAATGCGGATTTGGTGCGATGGCTCGAATGGAGACAGAAAAATCGTCGTAATAATAATATCAGGAACACGATTCGCCTCGAGCCTGCATCAGTTTCTCAGACTTCGTAGCTGATCCTTCTGGTAAATCGCTGCGCTTCGCAGCATTGAGGAAATTCTATATTTCCTATTTACCAAAACGGTAAGAGACGAGGAAACGTGAAGATGCTAAATTATTCGACTCGATTGAAATAAAATGGACCACATAAACACAGTATTTTAGAAAATTCGTGAGTGAGAAGAATCAAAGAATAGAATATTGGGATCGGATGAATGAATTTCGTTTCTTTTCATTTCTTATTTTATTACTATTATTATTAATTTTTTTCAATTTTTTTTTTTTTTTAATAAAGCTTTGCCATTTCACATTGTCTAGTAGAATAAGTTAAAATTTTTCATAATATATTTATTGCTAAAATGCAAATTCATCATTTTCAATATTACCTAGAATATACACGCATGGATTTCAATCAGGGGAAAAACCACAATCAGCAATAGTAGTTTCTCTTTTTCGAAACAATGAAAGATTGTTTTTTTTTGTTTTTGTTTTTTATTAAATATAATGTATACGAATAAAATTAATTGTAGAAAAGAAAAAAAAAGAGAAGAAAAAAAAATAATAATAATTAAGTAATAAATTGTAACTAATAATAAGGTTAGTAAATTACGCATATCATAAGGTTTTTTCATAACAGTGTGTTTTAATTTCTTTTCCCAGTGGTCGTTTTTTTTTCGTTTTGCTTGTTATTTCCATTGATTTCTAATTGATTATTTTATTCTTTTCCCGATCTGATTCTCTCTTCTCCCTCCTCTAAAGCATATTATAAGATAATTATTAGGATTTGTTAATCTCTCGTGTAGTGCGCGAAACCTAGACTTTTGTTTTTGTAACACTTTTGTTCGCCGTTTGCATTCAAATACGACAAAGATGGTTTCTCGCAATTTTCTTTAGTCTAACAAACGTGGGATTACAGTCGATCGATCATGTACTCAAAATAATATCTTCCAGGTGGCAATCTTAAGACAAGTTTAAAAGACTATTTATAATTGTGTATATATATATATATATATATTTTTTTTTTTAGTTTTTTTTTCATTTTTAATTCACATTTCACATGGCTCTTGGACACAAAAGCTTTTTGTAAAAATAATTGTAATCAAAAACAAGCATACAGCTTAGTGCCTAAACGCGTACGGTTTTAGTTTTCATCAAATTACTTCGTTAATCCTACTACGTGCGAGCAAGAGGCAGGTAGTCATGAATATGATAGTGTATGGAATTTTTTTTCTCGTTCTCTTATTCACCCATCTTCGTCGTCGTCTCTACTTCCGTTCTTGATTTATTGATATTATTTTCCCTTATCACCCTTCGGTAGAGACGTTCGCTCAGCACAATTAATTGTCATTGTAAATGTTATTTCATTAATTATTATTATTCTTATTATTTATAAATTGTTTTATGTATATTTTATTATTTACTCGTGATCACACTATGCGTAGAGAAAGAATAATTATATATATGTATTACAAAGAAGCGGTAATACAACATTTAATTATCATAACGTAATATATATATATTATATATACATATATGTATATAAATATTTATGTATAAATTATTATTCCATACACGTATGTATATACATATATGTATTATAGTAAATAAGACAAATTTAAATAGAGGGGGCAGAATGGGTCTGTCTGTTCTGGGCCACGGTCTCTCTCTTTCTCTGGTCTTTCCTTCCATCATCTTCTATTATTTCGCTCCGTGTTAAAGGAATCAATTTTTTTTTTCTTCATCATTTCATTTTCTTATCAAAACAGGTATTCTAGAATCGTACAAGTTCGACCACTTTGTCTTAGCCCGCTTACTACCGCGCACCTGATGTACCTACCACCAGTCACCACTCTCTCCCTCCAACCCACCGTCGAACCGCTTCTGAAATTTTTCAAGTAATCGTTAAGCAGCCTCTCCAGACACTTCATTTTATTCGCTAGACAATCAACAGACTGTAAATTCTATACTAACATGGTAAGCAGTAAGGCGAGTCACTGGCAGCACTGCTTGCGCATTCCATCAGCATTCATTGTCGGTTTCACGTCGATCGGCTCTACGTTTTGTGGCCGGATGGTGTCTCCTTCTGGAGGATCTCTGATTTGTTTCTGCGAAACGATTCTGTAGATTTCTGTAACACGAGAAAAAAATAGTGATTGAAAATATTCACTCCTCGACACAGGTTTCTTTGTTAGATTGTGTTTACCTGTTAAAATGTTTTGGAAAGCCAGTTCAACGTTGGTCGAATCAAGGGCGGATGTTTCGATGAAAGAGAGACCGTTCCTTTCCGCGAATGCTTTGGCCTCGTCGGTGGGAACAGCCCGTAAGTGCCTCAAATCCGACTTGTTGCCGACCAGCATAATCACTATGTTTTGATCCGCGTGATCCCTCAGCTCTCGCAGCCATCTCTCAACGTTTTCGTACGTCAAGTGTTTCGCTATATCGTAGACGAGAAGTGCTCCGACGGCCCCGCGGTAGTACCTGTTGAGTGGAACAAGAAATGAAAACCGACCGTGCCGCTGTGGCTCTGGAGAGATTCAAGTTCTCGGGGTATACTAACGCCGAGGTGATGGCTCGGTAACGTTCTTGTCCGGCAGTGTCCCAGATTTGAGCCTTTATGGTCTTGCTGTCTACTTCTATACTGCGCGTGGCGAACTCTACGCCTATTGTAGATTTTGATTCCAAGTTGAACTCATTCCGTGTGAAGCGGGAGAGCAGGTTACTCTTTCCTACTCCGGAGTCCCCGATCAAGACAACTGTAAGCAGAGGTGATGATTTTGAAACGAATCATCTGGACAATTGGGACGACGATCCGACTCCGTTGTTGACATCAGGTGCAGGAGCAGCCCACGAATAAACTCTAATATATGCAAATTAAATATGTTACGTAGTCGAGGGTAATAGATTCAATAGGTTCTGCATTGAATATGTAAGTAGGTGAGCCAGCCGCCAATAAACAATTCCCCTACTTATCTGAAATTATTTTCAAACTTTTGACGCCAAGTGACTAATAACGTGTTCCGAACTCTATAAAGGTAGTTTCTTTGTATTTCAGACAAAAGCCAAGTTTGGTGTATAAATAACTCGTTAAGTGGCTAGTCGTGGTTTTTTTTTCCCCACTTTTATCATGGAAGGAAAAATATTCCCATGTTGGGAGACAAAGCCAGTTGTAAGCGATGACATGTTACTCGATAAATAAAAATGACCGGATAAAAAAAGAAATGAAATTTGCTGACGTCATTATTTTCGTTGTACATTGATGATTAATACTGTGTGACACGTAGAAAAAAAAAAGAAGTTTTTAGTACTTCTAATTTGACACAATTTGCCGTTGGTGAGAGATAATTTGCATGTAATCAGGTTAAAGACTGTCTGTGATGATGTCTGGACGGGTATTTAAATGATTCCGATCATAGTAAATTGACGATGGCGAGACGAACGGTTATTATATGGATAATCATAATTCTAGTATCGAAGTATTTTCCATTCTTTTTTTCATTTCCCCAGGGTCTTATGACATTTTTCATTTTTTCCTTTATCCCGAATGGATCGAGCGATAACGGAGACTCGTTTCCGCCAGATCCGACTCTAACGTCAGTTTCAGTGACGTACGCGAACAATGTGACTAAATATCAAGCGACAATAAGTCGGGATAGAATAATAATGTTGATGGAGATTGGAGCTGCGGTCGGAGGTTGGCTGGCTCTAACCGATAGGAAAAACCGCTTATCGTTGGACCGAACCTTGATTTCGCAATTGAACTTAGCACTGTTAATACGACGATTGATATTACCTTTGAATAAATAATCGTACTCGTCGTCTCGAGTGCCCATCTCGATTTTTTATAACGAACTCCTCCCTTGGTTTTGGTTTCGTTGCGAACGACTGCGACGACGTTGGTTCCTACTTCCTCCGAACGACGAACAAACTCTACTCACGGACACGCAGAAGATTTCTTGACTTTTATTTTTACCTCAACAAAACTTGACGGGATCGAAACGACGACTTTGGAGCAGACACCGCGGTTTAGGATACGGTTTTATCAACCCGACTCGAATACGAGGCGGTTTGTTAAAATTATCTCAACTGGACGGTTATCCAGTGTAAAATAATACAATTAAATATTTTCTTCCTTTCAATTTAACTGTACAATATGGCCTCCTTTCTACGCCCCTCCAAAACCGATAACCCGCGCATGCGTCGAACGGACACGCGCGCGTTACGCATGCGTTGAATCGTGACATCATACCATCGTACCCCCACGCACCGATTGTTAACAGATGTCGGATGACAGGTCGCACGACCTGCTCATTTATGCGATTTATAATCGATCAATCATCTTCGATTACATAATTACATGCTTAAAAGAACTCAAGTAACGATCCATAGGACATTGAAACATCTCGAACTTGAATTGCGAAAAAAGTTTTCAACAACAAAGCGGACACAAGGTCCCGAACATCGAGCATCGCTGTTTGATTTTGACAACTCGAAAGATTTTTCATGCAAAGTGTTTGATGATCAATCTTTTAGAATCGCTTACTTTTCGTTTTATCTTATATCGTTTGGTTTTGAGACCGCGATGATATCGAACCCAGCATTTTGATATTGAAATATGAGTATATTCGAAATTCCTTTGTTCGTAAATTGTTTTCAATATCCGAATAAAATCATTGTCAACTCTTGTGTTTAACAAAAATCATGGGTGCAATTATTCATTTATAGTAGTTCGAAACGTTTTTATTCGAAAATAAAGATATTATTAATTACAACAATTATCGACTATCGTTTGGTGTCTAATCAGTAGTCTCAGAGTCTATCTATTGACCGAGGATGCGCCCGGTGCCTTTAGGAACGCGCGAGAAGCGCGAGCGACGAGTGGCGCCGTTCCGTCAAACAGCGTCAAACATCGAGACTCGGCCCAGCCATGGAGTTCGTGTCCTTTCCTTTTCTGTTTCGGATTGCGTGGGGTAAGTGCTGCACTTTTCTTCGATAATCGTAATTTATCTGCACCATCCTTGATATAGGAAAGTTTTGACATAACAATTTCTCTCCGTTAAATATAACGCTTCAATTATTCGGTAATAGTTTTCGATTTAGAAATACAAGTCTAGAAAAAGTCCAATGGTTACTACTTTTAGGTTATCAGCTACAGAAATACGGAACACATTTAGGTCGTTATTGTACTCTGTGGTTACTTCAATAGACACAAATCAACTCTGTTTAACTAGTTTCACGTATTCTCTCGTTTGAACGAGCCTAGACTAAGAAATATAAATTGATAGGAAACACGTTTCTCGATCGCATTGGCGTTTCGCACGTTTTGCTGTCGATTATCGAACCGGTGTTTGCCCATTCCCGAAATAGGATTGTTTATCCCTATTTTTAGATCAAATTAATAAATTCGAATGATGAATGGTTCATGCACCACTCTGACCTGGAGTGATTGAGAAAAATTACCTTTTAGATCTGACAATGTTTCTACATTCTATCCAATATTGGAGTGTATCTTTCCTGTTTACTCACACGATACCTGTTCCTTTTTTTGTACAACAGGGATTCAAGATGGGTGCGTACAAGTATATGCAAGAGTTGTACCGTAAGAAGCAAAGCGATGTGCTGCGCTTCTTGCTCCGTGTCAGATGTTGGCAGTACCGTCAATTGACCAAGATGCACCGTGCTCCCAGGCCGTCGCGTCCAGACAAAGCTCGTCGTCTGGGATACAAGGCGAAACAAGGTAACTTGCTCTTTCATCTCGTCCTTTTTATGGTAAAAAATATTCGTTTTTGTGATGATAAGTAACATGCACCACTCTCACTGAACCGTGGAGATTATGTAGCTTCTGATAAATGAAAATATTTCCATTGAGGATTCCAATCAGAGGACATTGACCACTATTAACGGTATTTTTCTTCCATGTTTCCAGGTTTTGTGATCTTCAGAATCCGTGTACGTCGTGGAGGTCGCAAACGTCCCGTACCCAAGGGAGCTACTTTCGGTAAACCAAAAAGCCACGGAGTCAACCAGCTGAAACCAACACGTAAACTTCAGTCCATCGCTGAGGTGAGATATTGACGTTATTTTTAGATCTCGTTGACCGTTTCGCTCAACGTATTTTCCTTTTCTTTCCTTTCTTCTACTTTATTGCCTAAGTTATGAGCCTAAAAGTTTAACTAACTGTAAGTACAACATGCTGTTTAACTCTATGTTAATTATTTTATTTCTCTTTTATAATACATTGTATTGACATGTGCAATAAATTGGTTCAGATTTCTGAAGAGGGCCCTCTTTTGAGGCCGAAACGTTAAAAAATGGAGTTATCGCTGACCTTTGACACCAATAAAGTCCTACATTAAATATTGAGGAGGTCAAAAAAGAAGATTTAATAGTTATTTTTAGTGTTTGGTTCAATTTCGTGCCACGAAGATCGAATTTCAACCCTGAATGCTTTTTTAGGAACGTGTTGGTCGCCGTTGCGGAGGTCTCCGTGTGTTGAACAGCTACTGGGTGGCACAGGACTCTTCTTACAAATACTTCGAGATCATCTTGGTAGACCCAGCCCACAAGGTAATGAGACGACAAAAGCTTGTTCCTTTTTATTTGGAAGAAAATGAGGAGAAATACTTCGAAGCTCTCCCAGCGACGTGATGATATCTGTATTTTAGCATTGAGACTGATGATGTTATTGCTTCCTTGGATGTCTGATTGCTGGGATTTAAACTTTAGATTCTTATCGACAATTTATTGAAGAATCGTTTTTCAACATTAATTGATCCATGAAATTTGAACATTTCAGGCGATTCGTAACGACCCGAAAGTCAACTGGATATGCAACGCGGTACAGAAGCACCGTGAGCTCAGAGGAAAGACGTCGGTGGGCAAGAGCTCCCGAGGATTGGGCAAAGGGCATCGTTTCTCACAGACGATCGGTGGATCTCGTCGCGCTGCCTGGCTCAGGAGGAACTCGCTCTCGTTGCGCCGAAAGCGTTAAGCCCTGGCTTGGCCTTTCTGTTTCGGTGTTTATTCGAGCGAGTCGTGGCCACCTGTCTGGTATATACGTTTTTAACTATGTGTTGACAGTTACCACGAGAATAAATGCCATTTTTCAATAACTCGGAAAGTTTATATCGTCTTCTCAATTCCTCATCTTTTCCCGTTAATCGTCTCCTATCACGCTCAGCGACTGATTACTTGGTCGGAGTTTCTAATCAAACTGGAATTTAGATGATTCGTTCTAGCGCTTGAATCAGATAAGAATATCCCCGGTTATCGCAAGACTGACGAGTGTATAAATATAGACCTTCCTCGGGATTTATTGAGCTTGATACAGAAAGAAATTCGCCTTCGCGAAATAATAGTCTCATTTTAATTTCGCCGCGTCTGAAGGAACATGGGAAATTGTTGCTCAAACGACGAGGAACCGGGACTACAGCCCAAACCTCCGTTGCCGCCGCAAGATACGATCATTTACATAGACGGACGTGAAGGTAAATTATTATTCTGTAGTTTCGTTCGGATTCAGAATATAATCGTTTACAATCGACCCCGCCCAAAGCTGTTGATGCAAGTTGATATTCTCCTCGCCTCACCTTCCATGTGCCTGAACAATCGTGTCACTTACGTGGCGCCTCTTATCATAACTTCAGAGCAAGATAACGACTCACTTTTTAAATGGTCTTTCGTACAGATATAAAATCAGTACGTAGATTCTCGGCGAACAGTTCGGTTCGTTATCATCCAGGACGAAAAACCTAACATAATGCCAGGTAATGCTTGAATAAATTACTGATTCAATTCGGTGTCAATATTAATAGTAAAGAATGATTGAACGAACAAATTAGTCTTGCTGATTCTTTTTTTTTTTAATCTCTTCGGTCTCTGGATCGTTTTGTTTCCGGTTTTCGTTTATCACAGTGATGATGAATCGCTCATTTTCGATCCGGTTATTGAATCAATTCACGAGTACACGATGCTTGTTTTCGTGATTTTTGCAAAAGAGCCGCCAGAGGCTTTATACTCATCATCAGTGAGTGGGTACTGTGAAGAATATAGTGATAATAATTATAGTTTATTAATTATTTCCAATACAGAGAAATCGATTATTACCAATAATCTATCCGAATAACTATGAAAATTGAAATAAAAACCGATTCCTTATAGACTTTGCAGAGCTTCTTTCTATCTGAAATTATAATCGTTGTTATCACGCTGCAAAACTCGCTAGATAAGGTATCGCGCTCTTGCGCATCCTCGTGTGAATGGATGGTACAATAATCATAAATTTCTTTATCTAAACACGTATCGTTAGGTCTAAGGTTCTCAGAAACTTGTGGGAGAAACCCAGTATCAAGTGGTTTGATTTATACTTTATTAGTCATTGTGCACTCGACCCTTGGCCAGCTAGAAAAAACTTCCAAGTCATGGACAAATAGGTACATGAGAAGAAGGGGCAATATATTCAATCTTCACGTATCTCTTGAGTACAGTGGGTTCTCGTTATAAGAGTCCTCGTTATAAGAGTTTTCCCCTTCGTTCCGTTTTCATAACTTCCCCCACTCTACCTGCGTACGTATTGTATTCTAACTTTGGCTCGGACTCCTCGTTATAAGCTACCATGCGACCCGTGCTTTTGAGGCAGGTGGTAGGGGCACACTCCAGCGACGGATTTCTTGGAATCCTATTCCTCTATTTCCCCGATCAGTCTCTTATAACGAGAACCCACTGTACAAGAAAAATTGAGCACTCAAAAACTCCACTTGAAAAATGTCAAATAATCTGAAATGGAAAGTTTCCTCAGATCGAACCTTGACAAATATCGGTATATAAAGGAATCCATGATAAATGGGTGTGTGATGAATAAATACAATTTTTTTAAACCATAAGAATTATAGAATCAACTTCAGGTGATGGTATACAGCAATTGGAAATTATCAATTTTTAAATGCAGCGTGACGTCACACAGTACCTCGCCCTCCATGTTATCCTGTTGACCATAGTCGCCCGCAGCGCCACCAGACGGTAGAACTGTTCGTGTGACGTCACACGCGACCGGGAAATTCAAACGCTGTATTAAAAAAAACTTGATTTCAACGTGAAAACAATCTATAAACCATTAAGTGCAATAAGTTTTTCATCAGTCCTAATCATCAAATTATCGGATAAGAGAATAAAAACAAATCATGAAACTTCCCTGTTGCAACAAATCGTATGCATGTCAGAAACTAAAAACGTGTCAAACAGCATACAGATGGGTCAGCCGAAGCGTGGGTCGTGCTCTGCCCGAGACCGCGGTTCGCGGAGGCAGAGACTCGGACGGTAGCGAAATATTCGTCGGTCGAGCCTTCCACGAGGGTGATATGATCCCGGCCAAGGTAATCCCGGACAAGGGAATCGCCTACGTCAGCTGGAACGGCGAGGAACATCCCAAGGAGGAGTTCGAGGTTCATATAATATTCACATGTCTTCATGTTTCCGATCGACCCCTTGCAGCAATGATTCAATGTAAAATCCCAATTACCCAGGTACTGTGCCAAGGCGAGTTCGCCTGGGAGTTCTGCAGCAACGGCGCCATCCCCCCAGACGCGGTTGTAGCCGGACAGACTTCCGGCGGTGAGCCGCTCTACGTAGGACGCGTCCTCCACAGCGGGTCTCAAAGCATTGGGAAGGTTTGTTGCTCGCATTATATTTACATGAGAAGAGACGTGTGATGGAAACAGTTATTATTTGTTATTTTCTAACTCACGTCGACCTACCGTTACGTTTTACTTTTCGTACGTCATTGTTGTGTGTACGTCCGTGTCAGCTCCAGGCCACGACTACCGGTTCTAGCCGGATCCGAGTGTCGAGCTCTCTAATCTGCGCATCATTTACAGATACACATTCTATCCTTGTTCGGTAGCCCCGAGATATCGTCCGCGTGATATCATTGAATAAATCGTTCAAGTCAGCTTAATCATAGCGTTCAGTAAATTTACCGATATCGAATTTCTAAATTTCTCGCCGCGTCGTTTTATTATTCCACATTGATACGCCTAAATGTATTTTATGCTATCTTCTCCCAATGATCATCGGCCACCTTTTGTTTTTAGATCCAGGCGAGCCACGGCTGTCTCTACATCCCTTACGACGGCGAAGAACTCTCTTTCCGAGACTACGAAGTGCTTGTAGTGCATTAGGACGGACCTGCATAATTTTAAGAGGAATTGAATAATTGTTTTTTTTTTATCGAAGTGGGATCGAAATAACAATTATAATAAAGTTATACCGCTGATCACAGTTTTATCGGTTCATTCACCCCTGAACGTATCATAAGATTAAATCTGCGAAGCTTTCGCTCGACGATCTTGTCTGCGATTAGGAGTTTGGAAATCAACCGACTTCGCGAATTATCGCCACCGGACACGTAGCGCCTGCTTGCAGGCAACTTGGCTAACAGATTTGTAGTCTTAGTTGCTCGCTTGCAGACGTCGATAAGGTAGAACTTGTGAAATATTCTAATTTACAGGCGCGCTGTTTTCGAAGCGGAGTGGTACTGTGACAATTGAAACAGAAAAAAAAACAACGAAAGTACTTTGACCTTCAAAACCGGTGAAAATATTTAGCTTGATTACCGAGAATTCAGTAAATTTGAATGTTTCCAATTAAAAATGATTCGACATTGTTAAGTATTCGATATCAGATTCAGATACTGGGCTGAAATCACTAGCAAGTGGGTATATGTATGTGTAAATACTACTTCATGCGAGGCTTGCGATCAGGCGAGTGGATGATGTGCCGAAAAAGATCACCGAGCCGCAATTATAATTTGTTTTCGACGTTGCGGTTGGCGATGTTCTTTCAGCATGTCTCTGCTTAATGATATTCATCTTCCATAAGCATATAACGTTTTAGTAATGTTTTATCGATTTATTATATTTCGTTCTTCGAGTCTGTCTGTGCAGTGTATAATTACGCATTGCAGAAACACTTTAATTAGCCAGTGTGTCTAATCAGGGTAAGCATATAGGTATAGAAATACGAGAAGAGGGTAAGAAAAAAAAAACAATAATAGCAATAAGAAATTTAGTTCAGCGTAAAACAGACATGCATGCATGCGTCCTGAAATATGGATACTAGGTCACCTCGGGTAATTGAACTACTTATGGTCATAAAATGAGTAACAATGCAATGCTGGCATTATATTTTTCAAGCCCTAATTCTAATCTCTATTGCAGACAACTTTTTAATTCTCACCCATAAAGACATGCCTGCAGGTCGCAGTCGACTCTATAGTGCAAGTGTAAATAAGCACTATACCGGTGTATTTAATTCCTTCATTTATATTTGTTTTCATCGCGCTTCGCACGAGGATCAATGGAGAATGGAATCGATCAGCTACGTAACGCGTGATTTAACCCTGGGGATGATTGTGTCGGGGATAAAAGAAGAAATCGTCGAAGAGAGAGAGAGAGAGAGAGTGGAGGACAAGGAGAGAAAAATGAACGGCTAATGCAAGGGCAACAGCGAGTACCCTACATTTGTTTATAGGTATAGTAATTATGAACGAGTGAAACGATCGGAACGGCGCATAGAAAATGATCGGGTAAAAAGTACTAAACACCGATTTTTCTCAAGGTTGTAAATATAAAATATTTGACCATTCAATCGATCAGTGACGGTACTTAAAATTCTCTGAATAATATCGCGTTATTTTTAACGGTGCCTACGACCCATGCGTTATTGTGGGTCCGAAAAAACGCTCTCCGTACTACATATATCGATGTGGAAGTGCGTGGATACGGACGTATGCATAACGGACCACGTTTCTCGCATACATAATGTGTAACACACGTTACGCACACGCGGGTCTGTGTACATGGACGCAAGAAGAGCGATTCACTAATCGGATGTTCAGTAATCGAGTGAAATTGCTCGAACCTTGTAAGTCGTTGGTAAAGGTTGATGGTTGATTCATGTTTTGTTTTTTCGCTACTATGACATGTGATTCACTGACTGTATCGCGGTTAAAAAAACCATTTTATTCCAGAGCCGTAAAACGTGATGACCGAGTCGACGCTCTTCTCTCCTATTTTTTTTCTCTCTTCTCGCCAATCACTGCAGAAACCCATTCGAACTACGCAGATTATGCAGATTCCGTTCGCCATTTTTACACGCTAATTAACAGGCATAGAGTCGTAGGCTAGGCAGAGATCATCAATCATTTTTAGACAGCGATACGCGTATTTCGACAAATTTAAAGTATCTACACGGATAACATTAGGAGTTAGATGAACAGCGTGAATTCCATCCTCCAACAGATTGCCATCAAGTATAACAAGTTTTTATTCTCCAGGCACACGAAATTATCATTGATTCGGGGTTCATAAAAACGCTTCAAAACGAGCAAGCATGGACACGGAATAATATTTTGCTAATGAATGAATGAAAACGTTGAACAAGTGTTTTGAATCTTTGTCGGTCCTGGCTCGGAGGCTATAGCATCATGTTCGCAAATAATCTGAGCCCACAGAGCAATGAGTAGCAAAAGGCGAGTACCAATACCAGGATTTCGGCGTCTTTTTCTTGTACCTCTCTAACGATCGGAGTGACTGATGTGAAATACAAGAGGACTGACGACTGGTTGTAACACGAGGTACGATCGCATTTCTTGTTATAGGAACAACATTAGCGATTCACTTGGTGTTAAATCGCGTGCTTTGATGTTGGAAACAAACCACCTCACTCGTAGTGACAATAATCGATTCGATTCTGTACACAATTAGACAGGACTGAAAATACCGGCTACATTAATTATGACCGTCAATTATCACGCCGAATATAAAAAGTAGTATATCCGCGAACAGAAGCTCCGAAAAGTGGTTAAACACGTTTCAAATGACCTCGAACATCAGGGACCGAATTCTGTTTTCTTTTTTTTCGGACTTTCGTTACAACGCTGGCGTAAAAAGCACTTCACGGCCGGTGACTTTTCGAAATTCCGCGCGTGGACTCAACTCACTTATGAGGACCTTCAAAAAAATTATTATATCCTGCGCTTTATTTATGATGTCAACGAGCTAATTCAACGGGGATGCAAGCGTATCTGATGACTATGTGAAAACCAGTTTGGGAACACGTTGAAATTGATAAATCGAAATCTCGCATTGATCATTGTATTCGTGTGCTGATCGGCGGTGAATTATTTCTTCTTCATATTCATCTGTGACATGTTACCGCACAGTATTTGCACGAGCAATTTCTAAAAAACTAACAAGTCAGATAGACGTCGACCTCGGTAGACGCAGATGAGCCAAAATTTTGTTATCTAATCTCCTCTTTCCGAAGTAGTTTGATAATTTCGCCATGTATAATTATGAACGAGCGGAAGAAGAGTAAAATGTATCGATAACATTGTGCAGAAAAAATCGATTCAAGGTCTGTTTCTGTGTTACGATTTGGATTGATCAATAAAAAAAAAGATTCACGCTATAATTTAAAAGTTATGGCTATTGGTTAAAAAAAAGACACACACACACACCAGCCTCTTGAATAAAATTAACTATTGCCCTCAAAGAGCAAAAAACCATACTGAACACAAAAATTGTGAAAACACTAGATTGTAGATGGTATATTGTTAGTAATTACGTGACAGAATGCAATTGCCGGGCGTATATTCCGAACTTGTGAATTTTTCCATGTCTATGTGGAAGGACAATCGCAAATTCCTACGATACTGATAGGCTTGATGAGGGATAATCAGGGTCGAGTCCGTCCCAACTAAAGATGATTCATTATAAATAACGCGAAATATTGTCAGAAACTATTAACAACGAGTGTTCCCGGGATCAGCGTGCAAAATCGCACGTTTCACTCGATAATCCGAAACCGGCGTGGCAAATATCGTAGAGTAACATATGACTGAACAAAAAAATCTCGATTCTTCGAAACTCCCTTAAAAACTCGTCAAGTACCATTTACATTGATTCGAAAGCGAATTCACGAAAACTAGTTTTTTTTTTTCTAGATGTTACACTTTGATTCTGGGGGCGCGACGTGTCAAAGAAGACCCACGTGCGTCCATGGACGTGACTGTACGGGTATATAGTACAGAGTACTTGGACAGAGTGTAAAGAGATCTAGGTGCAAGCGGCGAGAAGCGGAGGCAGTGGTCCGGGGCATAGGAGGTCTCGTCTCGTTGGCATAACCGCTCGCCGGCGTACAGGATGGGCCGTAGAGTCGACGACGAACCAACGAACCGACGAAACGACGATCCCAGAAGCTGGCAGGGGGGCACACCGCAAAGTAAGTGCGGCACCGACGACGAGGAGAAGGCATTCGCGTTCGCAACAGGGACCCGGTCATGTCGCGCGGTACCGCAACAGTTGTGGACAGGTAGTTGTGGATACGTCAACCGCTCGGACTAGTCTCGAATCGTTCGACGCTTCGCCCGGAGGTCCCCCTGCACCCGTCGCACCCGCATTAATGCGGCCCGAACCCCTTCGTCGCCAAAGTTTCAACTTTTAAAACCTCAACCCGCCAGTCGTCGCGATGACGGACCAAACGAAGAAGAAGGAAGCACCCCCGCCGAGCCAGGGCATAGAGACGGACGGCGCCGGAACCGGGGCTGGTAGCGCGGTGCTCACCTGGAAGGGGATGAATTTCGGTCAGAAATTCACGTACATGGCGAGGAACGTGACCGTCGAGCCCATGATCGCCTGTTACATAATGCCGAGCGTCCTCGCAGCCCTTGCGACGCAGAACCTGAACCTGGAGAAGGCGTGTCGGGTGAACCTCGGCTACCCCGATCACGTCTGCACGGCGTTGGCGGCGCGCAACACGACGGCCTACGGCGAGGAGGAAATAGCCGTGCAGCAGCTCGTCGCCGGCATGCAGTCCTGGAAGACGGCCCTCCAGAGCGGCCTTCCGGCCGTGCTGATACTCTTCATCGGCGCCTGGAGCGACCGAACCGGCCTCCGGAAGCCCTGCATGCTGGTCCCGATCGTCGGCGAGTTCCTCACCAGCATCAGCCTGATCATCTGCACCTACTGGTTCTACGAGCTGCCCATGGAGGCTGCGGGCATCTCGGAGGCGCTCTGGCCGGCCCTGACGGGCGGCTGGTTCGCCATGTTCATGGGCATCTTCAGCTACGTGGCCGACATAACGTCGGTAGAATCGAGGACTCTGAGGATCGGGGCGGTTAACGTCTTCGTCTCGATCGGGGTACCGATCGGCATGGCTCTGTCCGGGGTGCTCTACGTCAAGATCGGTTTCTACGGGGTATTCGCGATATCCACGGTCTGCTACGTGTTCAGTTTCATATACGGGGTCGTGTGCATCAAGGAGATACCGCGACCGCAGCCTATCAAGCAGGAAAAGGTGCCGAAAATGTCCCGTTGTGCGTCCGTCATTGACTTTTTCTCCTTCCGACACATTTCCGAAACCTTTAAAGTCGCATTCAAGAAGGGCGCGAACAACAGGCAGAAGAGGGTCATCGTCCTCATGATCATTGTCATGGCGGTCATCGGTCCTATGCACGGTAAGTTTTGTGTTATCTCACTATTTCCCACCGTATCAAGAATCGGCTGCAAGTCTGGTTTCGTTTTTTCCCACTTTTTGGCCGATTCGGTTGGGTGACATCCGAAGTAATATAAGCTATATGTTCGGTGACAACCGGATACACTGCGCTGCAAAGCCAAGGTTGAACAGAGCAACAATGCAAAGATTAGTTCCGGCAAAAATGTATAGACACTTGCGGTACACAATCGTCGAATCGATAGAATTCGAGCAGGTTTGCAAAATTTGTATCGATTCGGTTTGATACCCGCTGCGCAGGTTCTGCGCCTGAATGTATTTAATTATATACTCTGCTGTTACATAATGTTGGCGGTTCGCATTTATGCTCATTATACCTACCCACACACACGCACAAATTGCCCCAAACAATTCTAATGTCATTTTTTATTACACTTATATTCTCTCTCTCTCTCTTTCTCTCTTATACAGCCGAGTTTAATTGACGATTGATAACGCGAACACAAATAACTCGTTACTCACTTTTACGAGGACGATGATCACAATCCTTATCATCGATTCATGCATATGTTTACAACTGTTTTGTTTAGTTAACGGATATCTTGCACGACTGCAGCGTACTTTCACCTCGTCTCCTTCGAAATGACTAAAATATTTGCTATACAGCTAATTATTTGCGAAGAGCAAACTGCATGAGCAACGTCTGGGCAATTAGCATGATCCGGACTATGAAATTCTGAAAACAATCAACGCTTCGACTATATTCATACCGAAGTGATACAAATGGATCGACAAGTCATCGTTTATTTCACACTTGACAGTCATTTTGTGGTCAATTATCGTCGCTATAGACATGCAAAGCGGTGTTCAACACCCGGAAGACATCTGCCCATTCGAAGTTCCCCATGCCATCTTTGCGTTGAATGGTTTTTTTTTCTCTTTGCGCGAACTGCAGTTCATTACCTATCATCAATTTAACGATTCATTGTTAGAGATTGGCAAAAGATTGTCCGACTGGGAAGGACGAACTGGTGAACAGATGTTACCTGATCCGCGTTGCCAAAGGACTTTTTCCACCTCTAGCATTCACGGCGTTTTTTCTAATCGGCCTGTTGTCAGTCGATACCTTCAAAACAGCCCGTAGACCTATCGCTGTCAATTTCCGTCATCGATGATTCTCGCGTTGAATGAACAGATCGAACATCTATTCGCGCATCGATGATCATTGATCGCGAGTGAGGATCAAATTGCAATCGGTCTGACTATTGACATGAGGTAAAAATTATGTAGAATTATGTTTCACGTACAGGGAAGTGTGTAAATTGATGCGGTTAACAGGTTACGAAGACTAATTATGCGGTTAAAAGTTATCATCGTTACGAATTCATTGTAGTTGAAAATTAATATGAATTATTCATAAGGCTGATTGAATCCGCGTGCGTTCTCACAATTAGATTTCGTCGCGTTTATTGAGCTCGTAAAAAATTAGGACAAGCCCTCAGCGCTGAATATTGACTTTCGAAATTGCAGCGATTCTTATCGGTGAAAGTGCCGATCTATAGTATTGTAGCGTCTCTATATCTAGATATATTATTTCCATGTGCCGTATACTGAGCTTCTTGTAAATATCGTACTTCTGGAATAATAAGCCCGTTGTGCAGTCTCGGATGATAAATCGCGGATAATTCGGTATCGCAAATCGTGTCGAGGTATAGAATGTCGGCTGGGATTATCCGGACACGTACAAAACAGGTGCGGGTTGTGAGTACAGATTTTTTTTGTTATGTTTCGCCGAGCGCGTCAACTTACATAATTGTAACACGTAGTTTGTTATGTACGAAGGTGTGTTACAATGAGCGTGGCTCACATACATATCTACACCTATGTGTGTAACAATCATGTCGAAGAAGAAGCTGCGTTGCTTTTGCGAGAGACGGAAACCACCAACTAGCAGCCTTAAAGTGGACAGTTTTGCGGAAAATCAACCCGTTAACGCGACGGATACCCACGCGGGATCCGAAACCTTGGCTAATCAACTCGCGAGGTCGTCTTACACCGTGTTACCAAACGTATACCGTATTTTTCTTCGCTCATCTCAAAACGCCAAAACCCTCCGGGTCCAGTCGTTGACTTTTAAGTCACTTTGCCTCCGTGCGTGTGCCAGCCTGGCACAGCCTCAAGCTTTCTCTCTATAATGATCGCTATACACAGCGCGGCTCAATTTGTTACTCTATGTTTGATAAGCAGTTGGTTATAAATAATGCAATTCTCGTTCGGGTCAGGGCCGTATCTCAATACTCTCGAACCACCGTGTGCGGAGAATATAACAACGTCGACGGAAATTTTCGATTCACGTCTCATTACCATTCATATTTTCATGTTATTTGCAAAGAAGATCGCGAAGAAAGTAATTGTTTGCTGTATCGATAGTTAATTTCTTATCACCATCGCGCCCTCATTATATTGTCCTCAATATATTCTTCTCGTTAATTTACGATTTATTTGTCGAGATGGAAGTCAATCGCGTTTATAGTTATAATTATGTCGCCATATGCACACGGTGTCTCTGATCTCGAGCGTTTTGCTCTAGACACTCCAAGATGCGCAGGACGATGGGGAACCTTAGATTGACCCGTAACTTGAGATGTCAGAAGCGACGACTTGGTGCGTTAAAAGGTCGCGCGGTAAGGAGAACAAAGCATAATTTGATAAAGACCGTGCCTGGGCGGAAACGATTTGATCAAGCCTCTAATAAGTGGGCTTGTTGTGTAACTTCGATGCACGCCTATAGGTATGCGAGTATCGCATGTTTACGGCTGCATAGCTGTGCCCGCACTTGTTTAGGAATTCGCTTGACTTCATAACTCGGCATACTTCGCACGTATCGCAAATTCGAAAACGACGGCCACGTGGAAAAACCGGCTATCTCAGGATTTGCTTGGAAAACCGGCTGTCTCAGGAATCGTTTGGAAAACCGGCTATCTCAGGAATCGCTTGAAAAACCGGCTATCTCAGGATTTGCTCGAAAAACCGGCTATTTCGGGAATCGCTTGAAAAATCGGCTATCTCACATATCGCTTGAAAAACCGGCTATCTCGGACCTCATAACCCCTGAGATATCCGGTTATTCAAGAAAATCCGAGATAGCCGGTTTTTCGAGCGATTCCTGAGATAGCCGGTTTTTCAAGCAAATCCTGAGATAGCCGGTTTTTCCACGTGGCCGTCGAAATGTTCGACACAACGGCGTCTCTTTGTGATAATCGAGTGCCGCATTTTGAGAAGAATTTTCACAACGAAAGTAGTATTTTGAAATTTACCGCGACTTGAATAAATGAATATTGATCATTACACGATCCTCGCTTCTGAGTGGCGGTAATAATGACAATAATATTAGGACAGTCCGCGAGAGAAATCCGAGCTGAATGGAAAAGACGAATCTTGAACTCTGTATCCGACAGTTCTTCAAAAAGTCTGCGGAAATACAGTCCTAATTGAGTCCCGTTAGAAATCGGCGAACGTCCCACTTACTCTGAATGCGATTGGATATGGGTGTAAGTACTCGAAAATTTAATCTGCGTAATTTTGAGTCTGTGAAATATATGCAAATTAAAATCAGTGAGAAATTCTCGCGAGTAGCCCGCGGATCCGGTGATTGGATAGAATAATGCCGCATGAAAATGTTCATGCTCGTTAACAATAAGATACTCAAGTTCGCCCGCAATTATTCGCACCTTATTTGCGTCTTATGTGCTTGCGCATTTGGAACAAGGTAACTAACTCGGCTATATCTGTTTCTTTTATTCAGAGAAGTGCAATGAATTTTTTTTCGATTCTAAAATATATATCAACCATTGGGATCGGCTTGAGATGTTCTGAATAATCTACCTTGACACAGAATGAAAAAAGGACGTATACACTCCATTGCCAAAGCCATATTCAGATGAATATTCAACGCAGTTGTATCATGTAGCATGTAGTTCGGGTTGAAAATAGCCCAAAATAATGCGATTGAAAAGAATTCTTAATGCGGATTCCTTTACTGAATACATTCGCCTATCAATATCTGCAGAGATCCAATCGAGGATCCAATCCGAATCAGATTTTTAAAGTGTTCTTATTTGGGCCCAACGGTGACAATCTCTGAGAATTATCCAATTGCACAGCTCAGAATGAGAGTGATACACGTAAAAAAAAAGTCAAGAACCATGAGAAACTTGGAAGTTGTCATCGGACCAAACTAACAACAAATGTAAAACGATATGAGTATACTTGGGCTCCTCTTTTTCTGGAGTTCTGAATTGATGATGAAGCCTTTTACAAATCTTTGATTACCTCAAAAACAAATTTTCACCTTCTTTTCAGATTTCAAAATGTGACCGGCGAGGAAATATTGATCGAATCAACTTCTAATTTAACAGATATCTTCTTTGATATATTATGAACAATTCCACGTGAGCTTTTTTGGGTCTGGTGGTTGAATCCAGGTGAATTACTTTCATATTTAAGAAAAAAAAACGACCCAAAAAAGTGCCTTTTTGGAGGAAATAGTTGTTTCAAACTTAATTTTTGAGAACTTTCGTCACTGTACAACAAATTCCTCAAGTGAATCTACTCTTCTTTCTATTCTGATATTGTGGATTTTTTTCTCAGTTTTGAATGTAAAAACTTGTGAAAGAAAGTTGGCATCAGTACACTATCAATTGTAGAAAATAGTATTTCAACCTGAACTACATCCTTATTGTCAGAGTTTCCCGCGCCTGATTTACATTCTCTTTATTTCTTCCTCATTATTCCGTCTAAAAGTGGTCGATCGCATTAGTTAGTAGTCGAGGTTCAGTCGATCTTGAACTCGATGCGTCTGGAGGACGCGTGCGGTTGTGACAAGCCTGAGAAATGTCCGATTTTCATGTCTTCTTGGATTCGTCGATAGACCATGACTTTCGGAAACTAGAATCCAGCCACACGTTTATCTCTGTATCGTGTCGCGTCACACTTTCACAATTATAGGTACACGACCTGTACCTGCAGATCTGCGCGCATAGCAGTTCTCTTTCGCGATGGTGCAACGCGTAGAACCTGAACCGGGTCCTATACCTATTATGTGAAAGTTCCCCATGCCATCGACACTCGCGATCGACTATTATATCACATTTCTTATTCCGGTCAGGTGGATTCGGCATGCGTCACGTACGTGAACAATTTTTACTGCCGTAAACAATGAAGTTGGTTCCTGCATTCACACTCCCACGATAGAGGAGTGATTCCTTCAAGGTGGATTCGTTGCCTCACTATCCGCGCCGGGAATGAATAAGCGAGGATCACCTTGTCTGCAACATGGATCCCAAAAACGAATGAAGCCATATTTATTTTCTAACTTCGATTATATACTATGCAACACATTTTCTTAATATTCTATTCATTTCGATGGTATTGTCTGTATTGTTTCAATGTTGATATAAGTTAAATGGGTAGGAGTTTTTCCTCGAGCAACTTGACTTTTCATCACCGGATGTACATACATACGTCGATCAAGTGTTTGACACGTGCGAATACTCGTTACAAATTTAACCTTTACCTTGACCTCGTTCTGAAGATACAATACTCGCATCACTGCAAGTTCGGACGGTGCTTTCAATGAAGAAAATAAGTAAACGGCCATGGATGACCATGCAACTCCAGTTGTCCTTCATCCAAAGGTTACAATTTGCGGGTTAAAAAAATGTCCAATATTTGAACGATAAAACTGCAGGGGATTTTCTGCAATGTTATGCCGAAAAAATTGTCGAATGGGTAGGTACAGTTTTGAAGTCTTGTCCGAGGTCCTAGAAGGGACTGAGTACATACCGGTGCCGAGTATAGCTTCAAACACGAGGGAGAAATAACTCATTGAATTTACGTGTCAATGGTTCATGAATTATAAATTCGTAATTCACCTGAGCAAATGAGAATTGGCTGAATCAACAGAGAATGGCCTGAATTAATTAGAACAAACATTTGAATTGGAGTTGAATATCGAGAATCGATGGCAAAACTATTAGATTAATTTACTAATTATTAGGTTGAATAAGGTTGAATTGGAGTTGAATGAAGTTGAAATTGAATTGAATTGAAGTTGAATTAGGTTGAAATTGAACTGAATGAGAGTTTAATGAAGTTGAAATTGAACTGAACTGAAGTTGAATTAGGTTGA
>JAFFZH010014191.1:7890-38484 GCA_018420115.1 Euura saliciscinereae
TACAGAAGGATTTCAAAGATTACAGAAAGATAACCAAAGATTACAAGGGATTACAAGGATTACAGCAAGATAACAAAGATTACAAAAGATTACAAAGATTACAAAAGATTACAAAGATTACAAAAGATTACAAGTGATTACAAAACCTTTGTACCCCAGATTACAACAGTGATTAACCCCTCGAAATTATCATTTGTAAAATTATACGAGACTAGGGGTTTGCGCCTCAAAAATTGGTTCTACCCGGTCTCATTCCCTCAGGAGTGGAATTTCAAAAAATCCTCAAACTACTTTTTAGGTATTTGAATAAGTAACTATTTGAAGCAAAAACGGAGTCAATATCTCATCGGGCCGAGGAGATATCCATGAATACGCGAAAATACGTTTTAACCCCTTTTTATCCCCTTAGGGAACGAATTTCGAAAAATCGCTTCTTAGTGGGTGGTTACATCGCAGAGGGATTCTAGGTCAAGGGATTTGGCCTGGGCCTTGATGCCACTTGTTCCTTTATATATATAGATAAGAAATAAGAATAAGAATATAAGAATAAGATAAGATAAGATTAGGATTATATATGAGGAGACACTTTTTTTCTAGGAAGGATTGCATCGTTATAATCTCATTACCTATAAAGGTACGATTTTTGGTAAAAGTAAAAGTACCAGCTGACGGCCGAGCCTTCTGCTTGTGGTTCGGAGTACCAAAAAGGACTCTCTCTGAGACTTGACTTATTTTTTGTTTTTACGATCGACGTGTTATGGACCTTGACGTGACGGGCATTCTCCTGGCATGCTATAAAAGGGCCAATTTCATTGTTACATCCAGAGTAGAGGATTAACTTTATGCGCTATCAAATAAATGGATTATATATACCGTACATAAGATATATATATAAAATACAAGTACATAACCTCGAAGAGAAAAATATTCCGAAGCTCTTCAGAGCAAGAGGTTCGCGTAATTTTTTTTTTTTTTTTTGTATCTTATTAATTCTTCTCAACTTTTATAATTAGCCCTTTAAATCCTGCTAAATTTTTTCACATCTAGAAAATCAAATTCTTGTAATTTTATTTATTTTTTTCTTACGATCTTTGGTACAAAACGGTGACTTTTAGGGCTGTGGTATAGCAGGAAAAAATTGCCTCTTGAGATAAAATGAGCATGAATATGGACGAAAGCCCGGGATCTTGAGGAGCTGTACTCATATTGTATAAAATATGATACAATTTATTCTTTGCATCTGGGTATTTTATTTTTCTTTTTTTATCTTCCACAAGAAGAAGAAGAAGAAAAATAAAAAATTGTGTCCTACATCTAAGGGAAAAAAAAGGAACCGGGAGAAATTCTTTGTCCGGAGTCAGTCGCTTGCTCTTACAGATCAGCGGAGCTTCAATATATAAGCCAACGCGGGTAGAGGTTATATATTCGAGTGACTCTGAAGTGCTTTTGAAGTTTGAATTTTTCTGCAATTTCTTGTTCTCTCTCTCTCTCTTCTGGAAATTAAAGTAGAGGCACTAGCTGGCCAATTGTCAGTGGAGCATAGATCTGCACGAGAGATCTAATTAAAAATTATTTTGCTGTACTGTATGAAGAGATTTTTTTCTCTCCCTTTTCATGTTTCTTTTTTTGTCCCAGAAAATAAATCTCACAATTTGGAGAGAAAGATAATAATAATATTCTGCCAATCTTCAATCAATTTGCAATTCTGCCGCGTAACGAATTAATCAACCGATGTTGCTAAAATAAGTGGCAATTAGGGGTAACGGTATCGTTTGAAGATTAATGGTCGAGGTTGGTTCCATTGGTTGTAACTGGATTGACGTGCCCGTCAGAAATTTTGACGTACCGCCGTACACGCGTCGGTTCCTATAATTAAGGGCGACACGAATTACTTCTACCATGCATGGTGACTGGTGTTAGCTAACATCTGATTGCGTGCCAGTCCTGTGCAAAATCAACCAACTTTCTGCCCAGGATTCCCATTTGCGACCGTTTCTCCGACACGCTAAGGAAAATCACGTGTCAACCATGAACTATATTCGCATGTAAAGTACAAACCCAGTTCTGTAGAGATTTTTCAGATAAAACTTTTCACGACACTTTCATTTTATGCTATTGCAAAAAGTCTATGAGAAAAATCAACGTCGGTAGAAAAGTACAAATTTTTTCTTAACGTAATGACAATCAAGAGGAAGTAAACTTTTACTCAAATTTTGTTAACGGATCTAGTGAAAAGAAAAACTCAGCTTGCATCCCTCTTTTTGCTGGTGGAAAAACGTAGTTTAAAACTTGTTTGCCACTCTGCGTGTACGTAGGTACTACAAATTGCATATTTTACCACCCTCACATAGTATTCGTTCATATATATTTACCTCAAGTATTACGATGCCGGTTAATTAAGACGAGTGGCTTCGCAGACGAAGTGCACTGACCTCCTTCGTATGAAACGCGGTTCGCCATAATATGGGGACTTGCGAAATTTGATATAACTTGAGTAGGTGCATAGAGGAGCGAATTATGCACGTTCCGAACTTGAGGATCTACATAATAATGATCTTGGTTTGAGAAAAAAAGATGAGATTTTCTTCGCCTTGAGCCCCTCACCTCGGAGAAAGAGTTTTTAGGGGGGGTTGGGGGTGTTAATTGCGAGCCAATTTTTATGTAAAATATGGCAGACTCAAAAGAAAGAGGACCCTTTATTGTCCGTGCGGAAAACTTATGCCTAAATTTTCTTCTTTCGTTTTTTAGCTCTCTCTCTCTCGCTCTTCCTCAGATTACCCTCCCTAGGCTGGGTCAAGTTGGGATTCAGTTAGCTTATTTATTACACGTTAACCCTGGACCATTGCGAGAAGAGTGAAAACAGAATTTATCACTTCGTATTCGAAAATCGTGCAGTTCAATGGAATTTGGATAAATTTAAATTGAGGAATTCTCCGGACTCTTGTAATTTGAGGCCAACTGCACTATTGGCACTGCCTTATTGTTGATTCGATTTCTGAATTTTTCTAGTGATAAATATCGAGGACATTAGAATCTCACTGATAAGTCATCTGGTGGCCATCTTCAACACACGGACTGTGAAATCTCTACTTGCAGTAGTTCAAATTCCGCCACCAGGTGAAACTACGTCCTCACTAAGATTCTCAAATCGTTTTTGGAGTGGTAGAACATGTCGCGATAACATAGTTGATTCCATAATGAGGTTCCTTCGATAGTATTTCGGGGGGGATACTGATTTTGGTGGAAAAGATCGACGAAGAAGACGTTTCGTTAAAAATGACCTAGATGGTATCTGATTGCGATGCCGGTCGACGTTGGTGGTATTTCAATCACCGCGAAGTGATAGCAATTGTCTGTGAATTCGCGGGATGCGGCATAGTAAGACGGTGGAAAAGAAAATAGATATCTAGGTGGAAAGAAGCGATCTAATTCCAGTGCGAGTCGGTCTTCATAAATTGGTTCATTTCTCACTTCGATTGTCTTGGGGGTGACAGCAATCGGGCACATTCACCACTGTGTCGATGGATGGAAAGGGTCTCGTACACTTTCACCGTTTGCGGACCTCGGAGCCCATTGTTTTCCACGACTGCGGTCCTGGTTTATTAAGATAAGTGGTCCCGCTTGTCTCGAGACGAGAGATCCTGGACCTCTCCGCCCCCCAAGAACTCCCAGACCTCACCCGACTGTCAATTAATCTTTTCTCCCCGTCCCCTCTTCGCCGCTACTCGACGGTTTTCGAGGATTGTTTTCGGCCCCGCCACATTATCCTAAGAGCTCTCGAATTAAAATCACTTACCCAAATGGCGGGTGAAAATAACGCGCACAGCCTGTCTATTTCGCTTTGTTCGCTTATAGCCCCCTCACCAAGTTTTTCCCTTTGACAAAATATTTTCATCCTCAATGCCAACATAGAAGTAGCGCGAATATCTTACGCCATTGTCTTTGACGTTTTGAAGAGAAGCCATGTATAACGGAAGTACGCCTCACTCTTTTACCAACTTTTGCTACTCTTCACTCTAATTAGATACCCGCTTTCACAAAGGAGTGAAATTATCAAGCTTCTTCCGATAATGAGTTGCGATGTTGAATACAGTAGCTTATACCTACTCCCTCGAACACTGTCACAAGTTGAGTACCACTGCCACGTCACTGACCTAACCTCTCCAATCAATGGCCTTTCAATGTCCTTGTAAAACAGGGAGTCCAGTCAATCCGAGGGGTTCACCACTCGTCGATTGATGTACACACTTGACTCCAAGACTTCAGCTGACTTCAACTGACTTCGACCCACTTTGAGTGACTTCGACTGACTCTTAAGAGCATGCTCCAGTCAGTCTTTACCGACCGTATCCGGGTTTTCACTTGTTTTCACTGATAGCAAGGCCTACGTATCACAATGGCGGAAAAGAAGGACTTAGCGCAGGTCTAAATTGAATTCCGAAGATACATATTCAAAAACTTCTGCATTTCACACAACGATAACGACGTGGTATTAGAAACTGCATAAAATGGTAATTGTTGATGTCGATCGGTGGTGGCGGCCATGATGGGGGTTTCGCCCTTTGGCCGCACAGCTACACGTGGCGCAGCGTTGGTACGTCTGACGGAGCGTCGAGTCACGTGGTCCTGTCAGAGTAAGCGTTGAGTGTTTTGAACATGAAAAATTAATAATTCTCATCATCTGTGGTATCGTATGGCGTTTTCTATTAGCATGATCTAATATACCAGAATTTCACTAATAAAATCTGGAATTATTGCAAACTGAGTTGGAAATTTGTTCCTAATTACTCTACAAAATATTCAAACCAAAGTTATGCCTATTGTGTGTCTTGAATAATGTTTACTTCAACAAAAGTGTTCACAAATCGTGTAAATACTCTAATATCCAGGTTTATCCGTCATTTCGACATGATCTTGTTAGACCTAACTAAATAATCCCCTATAACCTGCACTGAACTATCCCCCGGGCATTCGACAAAGTCCTGAGTCCTGAGTCCTGACAGAGAAATAACAGTGGAATGGGGGAGAGTTGATCACAGGTGTCCTAGAGATAACAGTGCCTCAAGTTACAGAGTTCTATGAAGCATACTGTACGGGTTTAGGAAGAAATTATGCTACCTGGGATTACATCAGGCGAAGAAGGAGGTTTGAAAACTTTGGACAACACGAGGCCGCGAAGCGTATCGACCTTCATCAAAGTTTACAGTCTAAAACAAGGGGCGAGTGTTCCGCGGAAACACCGCATCAAAAATTCTCAACTGTCCCGTGAGTCTAAAGGGTGATCGATCACCCCGAAAGACAAAGGGAGATGGAGAGGCCTTCTGCCTTCAATTTTCGTCCTGTATATATTCTTAGACTAAACGATTATCTGGACCTTGCGAGAATTATAATCGATACGGAATCTTTGATAAGAGCAGCACCGTAACGGTAGACGGTAGACGGTAGACGGGGGAAAAGTGAATCTCGAGAGAGCCCTTCCTCCAGGTTTCCAATCCTCAATTTTCGAGGGCGTTCGAGTGTATAACGTATCGAATTCCGGCGTCGTGACGCTAGTCGTCGTCTACCATCCGGCACTTGTGCGGTGATACGTAAAAGGAAATAACTCGCATACTTCGGGGTCAAAGAGAAAATTCTTTTCAGATATCTATTGACAGATATATAGAAACCTGCAACCTCTGACACTGGCGTGCGATTTATTACGTACGCCAAGGATAATATTTCCAGTACAGGAGTGTGCGAATGATGAGGCAGCCTCTTCGATCAATATCTAGGAGTCGGTGTGGCGAGTGGATTAATCCCACTCCAGTTGTAGAATATCGTAAGAAGAAGTCAGCAATCGTGATTGCGATTCAAACGATGCTCCGAACCCTCGATGACAATGGGGCGGAGAAATCGATAGCTTCGCGTGCGTACGACGTGTATTATACCTACGCGGTTGATGTCTGGGACGGAATGTAAATTTAGTCGGATAGATAGGTGGGTCTCTGGTATAATAATGTCGGTGGAGAATCGGGAGCTCAAGGTATAACGGTAATTCCGCGGTACTATAATGGAAATAGAATAATAATACGAGTAGGCGAATGAGAATGCGAGCATGTACCCTAAATGGATATCGAAAACGGTAAACTGGACACGTAGTTCGTGGTTGGAACGTAGATCGATTGAATGGGTCAGAATTACATCCAGAGAATGTCGTCTCTGCGCGAGAGCTGGTTTCGGAAAAGGGCGGAACAACCCCCTGAGGGATGAACCACGAGCCTTGAGGGAAACAACTCGATCGCCCTGTCACTGCAGAATCGACGGCGTGACTAATTCGGATCGAAGTTGTTTGCCAGAAGTCTGTGAGGGATCGTCAGTTGACAAATTGATTTCTGACATTTCAACATCGAAATTCCAACATTTGAATCATTTGCAACAAAGTTTTTTCCCCAAAAAAATGTCACGTTCACGTAACGTTTCCAAACTATTTCACACAATTACCCCGATAACGAGAGCTTTTTCAATGCCGAAGAAAAATCGCAAGGGGCTTCCATCCGTCTCTAACTCCCTTAGACCCTGTAGTGAAGGGTTTTATCGTCGCCGAGACATCCGAATGCCGGTTTTCCATACGTGATCAGATTTGTCAAAACGTATTTGCTGCTGCAGTAATCCTCAAACGGTTTTGCAGGGATTTTGAGACCCGTCGTTTCTAGTAATTCCTAGAAATCTTTCATCTGGTTATATTGCTATACATGAAGAAAAGTGTTCAGACACAGAGTCGACTTGAAGGTGAAAGCGATCGTTTAAAACGCTTTATTAGAGCCGAGGAAATCCAAACGAATCGCTAAAGACGCGTGGGGGATTTTCTTTCCCCATTTCATTACAACAGTTTCGGTTTTATCGTCATTTATTGCCCTGTGATAAATGTCTAACGACTATAAAAAAAAAAAAAAACGATTCAATCTTTCAGTGACTCTTTTAAAACAGAATTACAAAACTTCTATTACCAAGACGATGATCGTACCCCAAAGCCACCCCAAGCAGCTCGCTTCAATGTGCCCCACTAATCCGTCAAGAGTCTTCACTGTTTGAGCTCATGCAGTAATCAGTCCCTCGACAAGCCGAGACTTCAGTACCGTATTTCTCGAGGGTTGAGAAGATCAATTTCGAAAGAAGGCGAGACCCAGCTCATTTGCTGTCGACGTTTGCATCCCCTCCGTTTCAAAACCGGAAGTAGGAATGGGTTGAAGAGAGTGTCACTGTTTTTCCAATATTTTTGATAAAGAGAAGATAAAGACTGACAAGGATGTCCGTGACTTTGTCCTCGGTACTGTTACTCGCGTTTGCTATAAACTTAGTTCACTCGACATGTCCGATACTTGGCCACCGGCATTAATCTTGCCGCCGAATAAAGGGGATGTCTTCGTCTTTGTGGTACCACCGTGGGCTTGTGTTTCCTCTGAGGATTGATCCGGTTCTCCATTCCGACGAAGAGGAGTCGCTCGCATTGATGTACATAGCATATAATTAGCTCTCGTTATACATGATACAGTGAAATTTCCTCGTTTCAATCCTATTGTTGCAGACGCTCGTAAAACCCGGGGAATTTTAACTAGATGCGCTCGTTGATGCTCCTCTGCAGCGGATCCTTAACAATCAGAACAACTCCGACCATACTAGTTGATGGTTGATGAATCCCCCGCACTTCGCCTTCGTGAACATATAATATACACGTAGGGCTCCAATCCGAGGTTTCCCGCAATCGCTACTATAATTCATTACATGGCTCTGTAATATCGTCCAGGTTTCATTGCGTCTCTAGAAATACATTACCAAGTCACATCTGACATAATTTTGCCAAGATTGTAGCCCAGAAATTAGCAAAGCTTGTTTGATATCAAATCTGAAGAATTACACGCTGTGTGTGCGATTGTAAGAAATTTTAGCGGGAATCGACCCGCTTGTTAAAATTCCAAATTATTGCTGATCAATTAGTAATCAGAATAATTGGGAACAGTGATTGCTTTGTTACCGGAAATTGTATCGCGTATAATTATAAATAATAATATTAGCATCGTTACGGTTTCTAAATTAGACTAACTAACTAAATGGAACGGTATGTGAATCGGGTTGTAGCACCGCTCGAAAAATGTGATCTAAAAAAAAAAGAGTGAATCTAAGGGTGCACGGAGGATGGTGTTCGGAATTCCAATCGCGTGGCCAGGGATGGCGAAATACCAAAGTCAGGAGTCTGAAGACCCAGCTAAGCCGGAAGTCTCGAGATTAATGTAGCCCAAACGCGCCCCCGTCCATACATATCACAAGAACAAAAACGTACTAGTGATTTTCGAGTTAGTTGCACTCGCCTGGCAGGGGTTAACCGCGATCAACCCCACCCACGGTCCCTTTTTTCCCTCAACCTCGAACCTTCTTCTTCTTCTTCTTCTTTCTTCTTTTACTCTTCTTAGTTATTTCTCCCCCACTGCACCCCCGGGGGTCTCGACGAAGGAACAAAGGACCGACAATGGGGAGCCAATAATTGATCGTGGTCGTTAATGTAATCGTTCGGTTTCAGTCTTGAGGCGATTAGTTGCGATACAATCGCCCTTGAAACCTGGTATCGATATCCCGAGGTGCTCCTTCACCCAGTAATTGGCAGGGGTTGATTGGTCCTCGTCCGTTTTGCCTCGCTATCCAAAGAACTCTCCAATCTCCACAAAGACACAACACTCCGATGTCTCGTTGTTACATGAAAACAAACATCTTGATTAATTATGCAACCAACCTGTTTACATAACACATGCGAGATAGCTGGGTGTGCGAGACCACAGTTTGAAATCTACACAAAGTTTTGATACACTTACGTTAGACCCGTAAGATCTATGCCGCATTACATCTTCGTTGGAACTTCATTCGGTGGGTAGAGCAGCGCGAGCTGGTGAACTTGAGACAAGATTTATTAGACAAAAAAAAAAAATTAATTCCCGTTTTAATTACAGGTGTGGGGGATCTAACGGATAGTAAATTAGAGAGCAGCCTTCTCGTATGGAGCAATTTAAACTAGATTGTTAGTTGAACAAAGTAATCAGACAATTTTCTATTCCTACTTTTTTTCTATCTGTGCGTCGGTGCATCGCCAAACTTGAACTCGTCAAATCTTAATTAGAGACCGATGACGTGCAAGTACGTGTCACCTGGGAAAGTCGGCTTGGTTACGGTGAAGGGGTACGCAGTAAAGGGAGAAGGATTTACTATCGGAAGAGTGACGGCCGGCGAGGGGATACGAGAAATAGGTAGGCAAGAGGAAGAGGAAAAGGAAAAGGACCAGACGATGGGACGCCGAGGGCGTTGGATACCGGAAAGTTGCTCCAGAGTTGGTTGAAGACGGGTATTAATCAAATGAAGCGGTTTCTGTTACACCCGGTGCGCGAATAGGTGTTGGGTGCGGGAAATCTCGCCCCTGGATAATCAATCTGGAGAATTAGATCCGATAGGATATCTAGGGACGTGTAACACGGAATTATGCAATAGCTTCACTCCCGCAATCATGATTTACTCCAATTGCATACGGTTTCCGAAAGACTTGATTGCCTTTCGTGGGATTTCACAAGATTTCGTAGAATTTTATGGCACTTCGTGGAACTCCGTGACACTTCGTGGAACTCCGTGACACTTCGTGGGACTCCGTGACACTTCGTGGGACTCCGTGTCACTTCGTGGGAGCTCGTGGGACTACGGAGAACTTCGTAGAACCTCGTGGCCTTTCCGGACTTGATGTATGATTATAACCTCTCCAATCTTCATGCTTTGTATTATTTTCAGAAATATTTCATCGGAATATAAACGGGTACCAAAAATGCGACAAATGATTCTCGGGGTTACGAACGCGTGTATGTGGCAGAGTGAAGCTTGTGGAATTGAATAGCCGGGTGAAACCATGTATGAAAAAAAGAAAGTATAATTTTGGTACGCGTATAATAAAATTTTTTTTTTCTCCATACCGTTCCCAAAGCGAAATTCGTACGGCTACCCCTACGAACGACCGAATGGGAAAACTTTCGTGATTTATCAGTTGCGGCATAAATTTATATTCAAGTTTACAAAATAGTATCCCCTGGGTCGCGTTACGACTACTACCACCACCAACCGGGCAAACCGAACGTGTGGTACAGACGCTCAAGTTTTTTGATATATAGCCGTCCCTTTTGAATGGCTCTTTAGTCTTTCCTTGCCGTATTACCTAATTTCAAATCAGCCGTCTATAAATATTTTCTCATTGTAAAAGTCGTGACTGAAATTCAACCCCGCTATTCCAATACTTGGGATATTTTTTCTCATTCCCTTGCATTTTATGGAGACAGAAAATAAATTTACCAAAGATTCTTATTGCACGTTTACTATATAGGGTATAAACAGAGTCGAGGTCTCGGTCTCGATGTAAAAAACTGAGATCATATATATTACTTTTACCGCCAAAGGACTCCCGCAAGTTTTAGATTTTTTTTTTTCTTCCATTCGTATATATATCTTCTATTTTTTTTATTTTACGCGCATATACACACAACGAGGGAATAGAATGCCTTTTATTTTCCTACCGTCCGATATTGGCACATTTGTTTTCATCCCCTGCCGTAAAGAAAGCCGGAGGGCTCGAGGCTTCGGAGTATTCTCTAGAGAATAGAAATGCAGAGGGTCAACCGATACTCCCCAGTGATTACTATACACACACACACACACATCTGTACCCCTCTCAATACATTTTATACCACTTCTTCCCCTCCGTTTATACGTATAGATTCGGATCTGGCATAGACGCTCGGTATCTAAATATTTTCAGTATTCGATTACTGCTTCCCAAACCCTCAATGTTATTGCAAAACTATATAGGTATATATCTTCTATCTGCGGGATAGATTCCAGCTGATGTTATTTAACATCATCCATCAATTTGATGCATTTATGATCGATGCACGGTTTTTATTCAAACCAAGTTTGACTCGCGTAGTTTATTTACTAACAAGTTGGAGTTTTTCAGTTATTATGATAACTCACTGATTTATTAAAACTTCAATTTTATATTAAACCCACAAAAACAAACATCGATGATTATAATATCAACACATTTCATGATATTATTTAGAACCTACTATCAATTATTTTCCGTTGATAAACGTTAACTGTGTCTTGAAATCCTTGTCACTATATTCCCTCACTCAATCTAATTACGAAATTTCGAATTACAGATTGAATACAAAATTCAAACACTCTGGACCGGAGTGTAAAATCAATGGCAATAGCGGAAAGCGCCTGAAAAGCTGCAACCGAACGTACAGCGCGCCATTTCTGAACTTGAACTGTCGGTAAGGAAGCCAATGATAAATAATACTGATGGATGGTAACAAGAATATTAGCAACGTCCGGTGACTCTATAAATAGACAGATATCACATAAACATCAGACAAAACTGTCTTGAAACAGGCAGTCGTAATGTTTTCAACTCAAGAATTAAACCTAGTAACAAATAAAAAATGTTCATCTCTCGATTGCAACCGAATCTCCTTCGGCCCAATCACGATGCGTCTGACCTGCTGCCTTCAACCTCATTGTATCAAATCGGTCAATTCGGAACGCAAATCCATCCTGAGATCTGGTGCTAAAATTTCGCACTACTCAAAGTGGGCTAGCTGGGAGTTGAAAACTCCCAGACAGAGTTTTATCAGTACATTATCACACTGACTCATCCATGTGAGAGAATATCATAATTTACTATTTTTACCTAGACAGAAAATCCTGAAACCATTTTTATTTCGTCTAAATAATAAGAAAAGATGAACGCTTCGACAGCGCCTCTATACCTGATCACAAAATACACTCATAATCAAATTCGAGAAAAATTATAACTCTATTGGTAAAGACTGACTATAGCATACTCTTAAGAATCGCATACAATTATTCCGGCGTATATACCGACCGTCGGTAATTCGTCGCCTCGGTATCAAAGAGAAGAATTGTACCACCCGATCATGATTTTTGTTCTTTGGTCGAAATAGTAAACAAAGATGAATGCTTCGACAGCGCCTCTATATTCGATCCATGGAGTAGAAGGAGACATATCTCCCCACGTTTAGGCTTCTAAAAGTGGTCGTAAAATCCCACGGTAAAGGGAGCGCTGCGAACGAGTCTGTACCGCAGAGATCCGGGCTGACGTAGGCGCGCGCATCAGATACACGTAGCCATGTCCATGGTCACTATGGTTACGCGGAAAAGAGGATGGGGGTTGCGCGGTATCTGGTGCGCGCGCTCACGTCAGCCCGGATTTCTGCGGTACAGACTCGTTCGTAGCGCCCCCTTTACCGTGAGACAAATTTTTCTTTCAAGATATGTCTCCTTCTACTCCATGATTCGATCACAAAATACACTCATAATCAAATTCGAGGAAAATTATAACTCCGTTGGTAATGACTGACTATAGCATACTCTTAAGAATCGCATACAATTATTCCGGCGTATGTACCGACCGTCGGTAACTCGTCGCCTCGGTAGCAAAGAGAAGAATTGTACCATCCGATCATGATTTTTTGCTTTCGTCGGAATATTAATCAAGGATGAACGCTTCGACAGCGCCTCTATATCTGATCACGAAATAGACTCATAATCAAATTCGAGAAAAATTATAACTCCGTTGGTAATGACTGACTATAGCATACTCTTAAGAATCGCATACAATTATTCCGGCGTATACCGACCGTCGGTAATTCGTCGCGTCGGTATCAAAGAGAAGAATTGTACCATCCGATCATGATTTTTGTTCTTTCGTCGAAATAGTAAACAAAGATCAATGCTTCGACAGCGCCTCTATATTCGATCACAAAATACACTCATAATCAAATTCGAGAAAAACCATAACTCCGTTGGTAAAGACTGACTATAGCATACTCTTAAGAATTGAATAAAATTATTCCGGCTTATGTACCGACCGTCGGTATCATAGGAACAAATCTTACCATCCGATCATGGTCAGTGTGAATCGAGAGTCGAAACAATCCGGCGTGAGTAATAACTCGCGTATGCAAGTGTCACGAAACCGTGTGCGTCACTACAGTATGAGTCGAGACCAGCGTCAGTCCGTACGTGTGTAACAGTTGACTCTACTACCGTGTTACAAACACGCGCGCACCGCCCAGCGGCCAGAGTAGCACTAGCGTGTGTATCATCATTCATTAAATTCAGTTGGGTGTAACCGAGTATACGAAATTGAAACGAGCAATGTTATCATGAGTGTTTTAAAGTATCTAGTTATTTCCATCGCTCTGATATACCCACCGCACACAAACGCCTGTAAGTGTTACATAAAAAATCATCAATCATTAATCCCATTCAAATACCAAGCACCTACTACACTTTTAACGGAACATTTGACTCAACGTCCCAACGGCCAAGCCCATCGTTCAACATGGCGCGTTGGGCGCTCTAACATCCCGATATAACAAGCGAACAACGTTTATCACTACCTTATTCCCGCTTTTCAGACTATTATGAATGCAACCAGCCACTGCTAGCAAGGGCGCAGCTGAAGGCTACGTCATCGCTGTCAGAACGAGGACCAAAGAATGCTATTCTCAACGGTAATTATAAACGATGTTACGTAGCGTATAAATGTTGATATTTTGTCGTAGCTTATTTTCGCTCGAATCGTTTTGTACAATTTTTTTCCATCATTATTGTCACGTGTCTCGATGACTCGCCTCGCCTCGCCGCGCAGACCCTCGCGTTCACTCCTAATCATAGATCATCCAGTGGCGAATCGGAGCTGAGTATTCTGTATTTGCTTCAGGTGGATGCTAGGAAGTTGCGAGGAAGTCCCGTCCCGATTCGATTATAGTAAAAATCGCGTTTAGTACCGAATGAAACGTCCGGTCTTATCAAACATGGCCAGATCCGTTCGTTGGGCGTTTAATTGGATGCAGTGGGACCCTAGCGAGGCTGAATTTATGAGGGCTATATCCCTCGTACAGTTAGAGGAAAAGGAGAGACTCGGTAGATTCGTTTTCAGAAAAGACGCGAGGGCCTCTCTAGCCGGGAGACTCATGATTCGTAAATTTATTAACGAGTACGGAGGTGTTCCTTACGAAGGGATCAGCCTGTCCAGGGATCAGAACGGCCGACCTTTCATGGACGGTCCGCATAATTTGAGCTTCAACGTATCTCATCAGGGAAGTTACACCGTTTTGGCCGGCGAGGTCAGGAACGTTTCGCTAGGAATAGACGTTATGAAGCTAGAATACACCGGAGGCAAGAATCTCAAAGATTTCTTTCGGATAATGAACAGGAATTTTTCACCATCCGAGTGGAACGCGATCAAAAACGGGGCAGAGAATGACCAGGTGGCTACGTTCTGCAGACACTGGTCCCTCAAAGAGAGCTACGTCAAGGCTATAGGCGTCGGGATAACCGTTGATCTTGCTAAAATTTCTTTCAAAATAAACTCCGAATTGGTCTCCGGGCGCGTAGTCGATGATACGGAACTTTTTATCGATGGGGTCAGGCAGGACTGGCTCTTCGAAGAGTCGTTGCTTGACTCTGACCACTGCGTCGCAGTTGCTTTGCAGGAGAATGAATGTAAGCCAGAATCTCAAGGCGTTGGGTTTGAGAGAATTAGCTTTGACAAATTGGTAGAAAATTCGGTTCCCATTTATTCCGTTGATCGTGAATATTGTGATAAATATTTTGCCAAGAGGGAAAGACCGTAGGTAGTTTTAAGTTTAGCTATAATCTGACCTTACGATAACTTTTGTATATGTATGAATCATTAATCGGTGGGTGAATAAATAAAAGGTTTCATATTCATCGCGGGTTATCATTATCTCCATAATTACCAAACATTCGTTGATAGAGACTCGATCAATATTTGCATACCTCTTGTGATTATACCTCGTCTACTTGAGACTATAGATTCATTGTAAACAAGTTTTATTGATCTGTAACATGGTGCACCAGATGAACCACCTCTTACGCAAACAAACGCGGAAGAAACTATGTTTGTGATTTAATTATGCAAGAATGTTCATATTAGGCAGGGCAATAATCAAACTACTGGGAGCTAAATAAGGATTTGGTCGGATATCCGGGCGAAATCGTTTTCCGGATACCGGATATCCGTTGATTCCATTTTTGTCCACTTTTATCCTTCTTTCCATTTCTATCATCTCTACTGATAGTATAATTATCATAGAAAACCATCATTTAGTTCCTTAGGTCATTGTTATTGACCCGAGAAACCAAATAACCGTTTTCTATGGATGTGGATGAGGTCAAAAAAAGGAGAATTTATTAGTGTAATTATCTTCCGAACAGTACATCGAAGATTATTGCTATACGGTTATTCAGCCGGATAGTAAAGAAATAGGCCGAATAGTAGAACAATAGGCCAAATACCGGATAGCCACCAGATATCCGGCCCGTTGGTAAAGAAATAGGCCAAATACCGGATAGTCACCAGATATCCGGCCGGATAGTAAGGAAATAAGCTGAATACCGAATATTTGCCAGATATCCAGCCGGATAGTAAAGAAATAGGCCAAATACCGGATAGTCAACGGATATCCGGTTATCTGGCCGGATAGTAAAGAAATAGGCCGGATACCGGATAGTTGTCAGATATCCGGCACATTCCTAATGTAGACTTTTGTCAACTAGCAAATATTGAGCTTCTTAATTTTTGAAAATGCCTCATTAAGTTCAGTTTTCTTAGTTGCTTGCATGCGCACGTATTTATTGTGGTATAGGCGGAAACGCATGGACGGCTAGCAGCTCGGACTTTGATCAACACCTCATCGTCGATTTGGGCCAAGTGATGAATATCACGTCCCTGGCCACCCAGGGACGACCTCACTCTAGCGAATATGTTATGGAGTACGGAATCAGCTACGGAACAAACGGGCTTGACTATGCCGACTACAAGGAGGAGGACGGCAACATTAAGGTAAATTACAAGGATTGAAGAAAAACTGACAACAAAAGTAGACGTGCTAATCCGAATTAATCAGTTTTCTTGCACTGGGCTAGACGATCGGTAGATAATCAATGTAGAATAATTGAGGTGAGTATATTCTCGCATGATCTCTGGGCTTGCATGTGGATCTTATCTATGGAGAAAGGGCTGATATTCTTGTGATAAAACCGAAAGATTTTATGCAGAGAGACAAGAAAAGAGAACTACTCATATTTCTGCGCATCTTTTTTTCTCTCTATCTGCTTCACTTCCGTCTTTTTATGCGAACAAATTTGGATGTGGGTGCGGGGATATTACAGGCGATTCCGCATGGTCACCCGAAACCGGGACCGACTATCAACACATCACCATCGGACTTGGCGGCAGATACGAGATACGCAGCATCGCTACCCGCGGTAGAGCACACACTAACGAATACGTGACGGAATATTTCGTCCAGTATTCAAGCAATGGCCATGCTTGGTCCAATTACGAGGGGGAGGACGGATCCGAGGAGGTACTAAGAAAAATTGCAGTTTGTGTTTTTCAAAGAATATGCAGACCGTCGTTGATAGGAATAACAATGTTTATGTTTTAACAATTATCCCTAAGTTTCAACGCTTTTGTTACTAACACCAACTCCAATCGCACAAGTGTTCTTTTTCCTGCACAAAGTTGAATTAACACATCAGAGTTAGGATATCGAGAGGCCAAGCTCTGTTCATGAGGCACATTTTAGCCAATCGCATCGCAATTTACAGATGTTCAAAGGCAACGTCAACGGAGATACGGTAACACTGAACAAATTTGAAGTGCCTATAATCGCTCAGTGGGTCAGGATAAATCCAACCCGATGGAGGGACAGAATATCCCTACGAGTCGAGCTATACGGATGCGAATATGGTACGAGGAGATTCACTACTCAATTATAGCTTGCGATACTCGAGCTAAAATATCCCTCGTTTTATTCAAGTGTCCGATGTGCTCGCGTTCAACGGAACGTCTCTGGTTCTCTGGGACCTTTTGAGAGAGCCGATAGAAACGGACAGACACTCTCTCCGGTTTCGTTTCAAGACCAACAACGCGGACGGAGTTTTGGTATACTCTAGAGGAACGCAGGGAGACTTCATCGCCCTGCAGTTAAGGGACAACAGAATGCTGCTCAACATAGATTTGGGATCCAGCGTGATGACTAGTCTGTCTGTCGGAAGTCTCTTGGACGATAATATGTGGCACGACGTTGTAATATCCAGAAACCGAAGGACCATTTCATTCTCGGTTGACAGAGTGCTGATCAAGACGAGAATCAAGGGAGAATTTCATCGACTTGACCTGAACAGAGCCGTAAGTAACTTCTCTCCTTGTCCCTCGGAATAAGATTGAAAATAATGTCTCATTCCTTTTCAGTTCTACATCGGCGGCGTACCCAACAAGCAAGACGGTCTCGTCGTACACCAAAATTTCACGGGATGCATAGAAAATTTCTACCTCAACACGACCAGTTTCATACACGAGCTTAAAGAGACCGAACTGACTGGGGAAAATCTGAGATACCACAAGGTTCACACGGTCTACAGCTGCCCGGAGCCTCCGATAATCCCCATCACGTTTTTGACCCCTCAATCGTTCGCCAGATTGAAGGGGTACGAGGGAGTATTCTCGATGAACGTTTCCCTCTCCTTCCGAACGTACGAGAATCAGGGGATGATATTGTACCACCAGTTCACATCCCCTGGTTACGTGAAGCTCTTCCTCGAGGAGGGAAAGCTGAAGGTCGAAATCCAGACGCATTCGAATCCCAAAGTGATATTGGACAACTTTGAAGAGACCTTCAACGACGGAAAGTGGCACGAAGTAATATTGACCATCGCCAAAGACAGCCTGATTCTGAACGTGGATGGTCGCCCCATGCGGACCTCGAGACTCCTCGAAATGTCAACCGGAGCTCTGTACCTCGTCGGAGGAGGCATCACGGGAATGGGGTCGTCGAGGGGGTTCGTTGGCTGCATGAGGATGATAAGCATCGACGGCAACTACAAGCTACCAACGGACTGGAAGGAGGACGAGTACTGCTGCAAAAACGAAGTGGTCTTCGACGCCTGCCAAATGACGGATCGCTGCAACCCGAATCCCTGCAAGCACGCTGGAATCTGTCATCAAACGTCGGACGAGTTCTCCTGCGATTGCACTAACACCGGCTACGCAGGAGCAGTTTGTCACACCTCTCTGAATCCGCTGTCCTGCGAAGCGTACAAGAATATGAATTCCGTAAACCAGAGGGCGGAGATAAAAATCGACGTGGACGGAAGCGGACCTCTGCGTCCGTTCCCTGTTACTTGCGAATTCTACGCGGACGGGAGGATCATGACCTACCTTCGGCACAGCAACGAGCAGACTACGCCCGTTGATGGGTTCGAAGAGTCCGGAAGCTTCGCTCAGACCATCCTGTACGACGCGGACTATGACCAAATCGAAGCGCTTCTGAATCGGTCCACGAGCTGCTACCAGAGAATCAATTACGCTTGCAAACAGTCCAGACTGTTCAACTCCCCGATTCCGCTGGGCGAAGAATTTCGTCCGAGCTCGTGGTGGGTGAGCCGCGGTAATCAGCGAATGGACTACTGGGGCGGGGCTCTTCCGGGCTCTCGCAAATGCGAGTGCGGCGTTCTTGGAACCTGTGTAGAACCCACCAAGTGGTGCAACTGCGATTCTGGGTTCGACAGCTGGCTCGAAGACGGCGGGGATATTACAGATAAACAATATCTGCCCGTTAAACAACTGAGATTCGGGGACACGGGGACCCCACTCGACGAGAAGGAGGGGCGATACACTCTCGGACCTTTGATCTGCGAAGGAGATGGTAAGTGGCGGAGTTTCGATTGCGCTGATAACTCGACGACGTAAAGGGCGACGCTAATTTCTTGAAATTACTTTGTAAGGAACAGAATTACCGTGGGTAGAGAGAAATAATGATCTGGGTGTCTCTCACGTAACTTTAGATCCACCCTAAGACGTAGTTCTTTGAACGCTTCGTACTATCGAGAAATATTGAGAATAGAGTCTCTCTGCGAGATATTCAGTCCCATCGGCTACTCATTAGTCCCCGATGATAATCAGAGTTGAATCCCCGTTCGAAATTGATGAAAACATGTAAAAACTCGATAATTTCTGTTTCAGATCTGTTCAAAAACGTGGTAACTTTCCGCGTAGTTGACGCAACGATAAATCTACCGACTTTCGACATCGGTCACAGCGGTGATATTTATTTCGAATTCAAAACCACGATCCAAGACGCTGTGATAATACACAGCAAGGGACCCGCGGACTACATAAAAGTATCCATCAACGGGGGAAATCAAATTCACTTCCAGTACCAAGCCGGAGGTGGTCCGCTCGCAGTCAGCGTTCAGACGTCGTACAGTCTCGCCAATAATCGTTGGCATTCCGTATCCGTTGAGAGAAATCGTAAAGAGGCGAGAATAGTGATTGACGGAGCTTTGAAAAACGAGGTTAGGGAACCACCAGGTCCTGTTCGAGCCCTCCACCTCACCTCAGACCTCGTGATCGGCGCGACGACCGATTACAGAGACGGTTTCGTCGGATGCATCAGGTCTCTGTTGCTCAACGGTCAACTTCAGGACCTCAGAAGCCGCGCCAGAATGGGATTGTACGGAGTTAGCACTGACTGCGTCGGGAGATGCGAGAGCAATCCTTGCCTCAATAACGGGACTTGTCTGGAACGGTTCGACGACTACAAGTGCGACTGCAGATGGACGGCCTTCAAGGGTCCGATCTGCGCGGACGAAATCGGAGTCAACATGAGACAGAGTTCGATGATCAAGTACGACTTCATGGGCAGCTGGAGGTCGACTATAGCTGAGAAAATCCGCGTCGGGTTCACCACCACGAATCCCAAGGGCTTCCTGCTGGGTCTCTTCTCGAATATCACCGGAGAGTACATGACGATAATGGTATCTAACAGCGGTCACCTTCGCGTTGTCTTCGACTTTGGATTCGAGAGACAGGAGGTGATATTCCCGGACAAGCATTTCGGCCTCGGGCAGTACCACGACGTCAGGATAAGCCGGAGGGAGTCGGGATCGATCCTGGTCATACAGGTCGATAACTACGAGCCGAAATTATTCCAGTTCAACATCAAAGCCTCCGCGGACGCGCAGTTCAACAACATACAGTACATGTACATAGGAAAGAACGAGTCTATGACCGAAGGGTTCGCCGGGTGCATATCCAGGGTTGAATTCGACGATATTTACCCGTTGAAGCTGCTCTTCCAGGAGAGCGGACCCGCCAATGTCAGGTCCCTCGGGAGCCAGCTGACGGAAGACTTCTGCGGAGTCGAACCCATCACCCATCCACCAAATATCGTGGAGACGAGGCCGCCGCCCCAGGTCGACGAGGAGAAGCTGAGGGCTGCGTACAACGAAACCGACACCGCGATACTGGGCAGTGTCCTTGCCGTTATACTGATAGCCTTGATCATAATGGCGATGCTTATCGGGAGGTACATGGCTAGACACAAGGGAGAATACCTGACGCAGGAAGACAAGGGTGCGGAGATCGCGCTCGACCCGGATTCCGCGGTTGTTCATTCGACGACGGGACATCAAGTCCAGAAAAAGAAAGAATGGTTCATTTGAATTTAGTCTTATTTCGACAATAATTTTTTTTAAACTCTATTTTTGTTCTTGTAACAAAATTTTGAATTATTTTTAGATTGTAATAAGAAAAAAAAAAATGAGGAGTTTTACATTTTTAGCCAACGGAGAAGTTAGTTAGGATTTCTTAGTAATATATTCCAGATTTTAAATTCGATATTAATTTCCGCTCTAAAACTTAAATAATATTTTTCTTAAAGAGATTTGTTTTTTCTATCTCGGTCGATGTACAAACATGATATTATTTTCCCCACTAACTTAATTATGTGTCTGTACTAGTTATAATGATTACCGTCCAACGTGCATTTAACGACTTTAATTTCTATGTATTTTTTTTTTTAATTTTATTATTATCCTCTATGCGACTCAAATTGCGATTATTCATCGAATTCCTTGCTTGCTTCTGTTATATTGTATGTACATATCGCACTAGCTCACACTCACAACGATAATAGCGAATTCTTATTTCCGGCTATCTACCAATAGTTTATCAATCTTGAAAAATTATATCTGTACAATTCTGATACATTCCAAAAAATATGATGAGGATTGAAAAAAAAACGTATTCGCATGCTTATATCTATCTACGACGAAAGTGGATATCGATTTTTAGTCACACTAGTTTCTTCGGAGAATCGACGCGCCTGAATGTTTATTACACGCAACTTTCCTAGCTGTGCCTTGACGGTGAATGATAGGGTGCTGGCGTAGGAATGTTTCTCAATTTGTCAAGCTGAATGAAAATAAATTTTCTATTTATTAATTTTTGTTCTAAATTAGTAAAGATCTCAGTTCCACTTTCTTATTTTTTATTTTTTTTTCATATAGACTCGAAATACTAATTATACCAAAATAGTTGCTAACAGATAATACTTGTAATGTTACCGATGGAAAACATGGATATTTTCGTCACGAGCTTAACGAGGCTCTCTTATACAATATATTATGATATATGGGTTCGGAGATGCTTGTATTTAGAATTTTAGCTACAATAAAAATAATTTTTTTGTAGAACCGATGATAAAAAGAGGTAGGCTGCTCGTTCGATGAATTTTTGTAAGAATAAAATCTTTATAGTGAAAACGAAAATCTTCGAGTATATCGAACAATTTTTTTAATACCAAATTCCAATCCTTTGTCATAAAGTCGGATCGTTTTTCTTAGAGTCAAATTTGCCGATTGATAAGACTATAAAGAAAAGCGTCGAGATATGTAAAATATAAACAATATACATATATTTCTTAATAACTGCGATACATGAAATTGAGAATAAGAAACTCGGGAAAATTCCGATATCAAAAAAAAAAGAGAGAGAGAGAGGTGCAATGATAAACAATCGAATGTACTTGTAGAGGAGATGTTCTATGAGTATAAAAGAAGAAAAACTATTAGTATATATGGGGCATTCCGTGGCAAATCGACCTGCCGGTGACCCTCGACCTCTCAGATCTGGTCCGTGATTTTTTGTCTCATTCTTCCGACTCTGAATAGCAACGAGATTTTTTTTCAGATTTTTCAAAACAAATTTGAGCGCGTGGTAAATTTTCGAAGTTTTTTTTTCAGCACCTCGATGGCCGTAACCGAAAAATCTGGAAAAATTCTCAAAAAGCCTATGTCTAAAATGAAAATTTTTGACCCATGTTGCACAATGTCCAAGTTCTTCCTTCGACCAAGGTGTTGAAAAAAAAACTTTGAAAATTCACCACGCGCTCAAATTTGTTTTGAAAAATCTGAAAAAAAATCTCGTTGCTATTTAGTGTCGGAAGAATGAGACAAAAAATCACGGACCAGATCTGAGAGGTCGAGGGTCACCGGCAGGTCGATTTGGCATGGAATGCCCCATATGTATGATAGAATATTTAAAAATAGTTTTCATGGTGTCAAAAATAGAACATTTTTTTTCTTTCTATCAATTCAATATAAGATCTGTTACTTATGCTATTTTACCTCTAAGGTTCGGCGCAACCGATAATTCAATCAGATACGTTAAACTTAATCAGAAAATACTTTTTTTTTGCTTTTGTATTAGAATCATCAGAAAACTTATTTTTTATTCGCATCATCGATCAACGCAACGAACTTATACTCTAACTATACCTAGTATTGAAAATATTTCTATCGAAAAAACAGTAATTAAACTAGGGTACGTCGTCTTAAATGAAGACATTATTCAAGACATGAGATCGTTGTCAATTTAAATTTAATTAATTGCTCGAATCTTTGGTGACGGTACTGATACTACTTTCGTTTATTATCTGCAACGGCAGCTTTGTCAATACCGCGTCGTCCTCGTCTGCAATAAAAAATAATAATAATATTAAATTAGTTTTACCAATTTTCATCGCTGAAATCTCACCAGATTCGTTATCGCTAAGCTGTCTCGGCGAGAGTCTACAACCCCTGGCCAAATACGCCTGGAGTTTACCCACGCTGGCTAATATGAGTCCCAAAAACGGAGGCGAGGGATTCAGAGGCCTGGACAAATATTCAGGGTGATATTGCGTCGCGACGTAATAACGATGTCCTTCCAACTCCACCACCTCCATCCGTACTTTGTCGTCGTCGTGTCCTGGGGAACAAAATAACTCAGATATAATCCAGATTTCGAATTTTATAAGAGGTTTATACTCACCGACAAACTTCATTCCGGCAGCTTCCAGATCAGCGACGTATTTCGGATTCACTTCGTACCGATGCCTGTGTCGCTCTTCGATATCGTCTTTATTGCCGTAGAGTTGTTCTGCGAAATAGTAGATCGTTAGATTCTGTATTTCGATAAAACACTTCCAGATCCCGCTTACTTATCACAGAATTAGCGGAGGTGAACCTGGTCCTCCTCTTCCCGAGTCTCATGGTCCCCCCCATGTCCCCCTGGTTGTGTTCCGGCATGTCTATCACCAAAGGATGGCTCGTGTCCGGATCGATTTCGGTACTGTTTGCTCCTTCCAGGTGCAAAACGTTCCGAGCAAATTCTATAACGGCTGCTTGGAGCCCGAGACATATCCCTAGGAACGGTTTATCGTTTTCTCTGCACCATCTACACGCCTCCATCTTTCCCTCTATTCCTCGTTTCCCGAATCCACCTGGGACTATCACTCCACTGTAACGAGAAATAGTACATTGTGTATCAAGGGCGCAAAACACTATTTTTCGAGTGTGAAATTTGCAGTACGAGCCGAAGGCGAGTGTACTGAAATCACACTCACCAAAATAGCCTTGCCCCCGCGTTGCACACGATTTTTTTCTTAACACCTGGTCTGCAAAAATACCTCTTTTCAGACCGAGTGAGCGGGCGGAAAACAGGATTTTGCGCCCTAGGGCAGGAAAAAGTCTCTTTCGCCCGCTTCTAGCGGGCGGAAAAAGACGTTTCCGCCCGAGGGCGAAAAGATCTGTTTTCCGCCCGCTCAAGAGGTATGAAAAGTGGCATTTTGCGATCGGGTGTGAGAAAAGCACTTTTCCGCCCGAGGGCCGAAAAGATCTGTTTTGCGCCCGCTCAAGAGGTATGAAAAGTGGCATTTTGCGACCGGGTGTGAGAAAAAATCAATCACCTCATCATCGATATCGCAATTTTTTCATTTACACTTTTAGAAAGCGACTTACTCGCTTTTACACAGCTTCTGCCACGCCTCGTGAAACAGAACCGGATTTTCCGCTTTCGTCGCTTGCTCCAGACTCGCTGCTTCGATGTACTGTAAGACAATTTTCATTAATCCTCGATGCTAAATTTTATTCAGAGATCAGAAGCTATCCAAAGCTCACGGTCAGGTTCAGCTTGTAGCCAGCCTGGATGGAGGAATGTTGGAGCGCCTTGGTGACCGAAGCGTACGAGTCTTCGAGCTTGGTGTATTTTCCCACCAGAGCGATGTTCACCTCTCTGCGCAAGTGATCGATCCTCTCCGCCAGGTCTCTCCACTTGCGCATGAAGTGACGAGGCCGTGGCATCGTGATATTCAGCTGCAGTCTATCGCTCAGGAATTCGATGATCTTCTGGCTCTCCATCAACAACGGAACTCGGTAAATGGAGGATAAGTCGTGGATGGTGATCACCTGCTCAGGCGCGACGTGGCAGAAGTTTGAGATCTTCTCCTTCACAGAATCGCCGATAGGCAGCTCGGACCTGCAGACAATCAGGTCCGGCGATAGACCAAGCCCGCGCAGTTCTCTGACACTGGACTGTGTTGGTTTGGTTTTTGGCTCTCCGGTGGATCGTGGCTGAAATTTTGATAATTTCATCATCCATCCAAAGTTTGAAAAAGTTCCAATTAGATTGTACCTGTGGAACTAGAGACACGTGAGCGCAACAGAAGTTTTCCCTCTTCACTCTGAACTGGAATTGCCTGAAGGCCTCGACGAACGGCATGCCTTCGATGTCTCCGATGGTGCCGCCTAACTCGACGATGCAGACCTGGGATTGGAATAATGGAATAAAAATTGATGTGCAACAGAATTTTTTCATTTCGAAAATTAATCGTACCTCTGGCCTGTTCCCGTCCTGCGTAACCGACTGGTTCGCCATTTTCTCCACCCATTCTTGAATCGCGTCGGTAATGTGAGGCACGACTGAGTAGAACGAATAATATCGGATTAAATAATGTTTTCTCACACCCGGTCGCAAAATGCCACTTTTCATACCTCTTGAGCCGGTGCAAAACGGATCTTTTCCTGCCCTCGGGCGCAAAGTTCCGTTTTGCGCCCGCTCACTCGGTCTGAAAAGAGGCATTTTTGCTGACCAGGTGTTGAGAAAAAAATCATGTGCAACACGGGCGCAAGACTATTTGATTGCAGTACACTCGCCTTCGGCTCGTACTGCAAATTTCACACTCGAAAAATAGTGGTTTGCGCTCTTGATACACAATGTACTATTAGAAAGAGAGAATCTTTGGCTCCTCTGAGTTTCTGTATTCAAGTTAAACGTCCTCGATTTAACGTAGAGCATCCTGAACGTACCTTGAACAGTTTTCCCCAAATAATCCCCACGCCTTTCCCTCGTTATAACGGACTGATAGATCTTTCCTGTAGTTATGTTATTATCTTTGTGCAGAGTAACGTCGAGGAACCTTTCGTAATTTCCAAGGTCAAGATCGACCTCACCTCCGTCGTCAAGGACGTAGACCTCACCTGAGAAACGAACATCTATCACTATACCATTCTGGTTCTAATATCTCATCTATTCGTCTATGGACAGTACATAACAGAATCAAAAAATTGGCTCGTCGTCTTCTGAAAGAAACTTGATTTATTTTTCGTATTAGCAAATTATGGAGAAAATAGGAAAGAAAAAGAAAAATGAAGTCTTTCAGAGTGTTGTAAATCGAGTGCGCAACAGTTATGATGTTGTAAGTCAAACATGCAAGACCAAGGAATGTTCAAGCGCAGCAATTAGGTAATACACAACGCGCCACATGCTTAATACACCTAAAGGAATCTGCACACTCTGCATTGACCTCCTAATTGGTTGTATAATGATGGAGATAAGACGCACTCGGGGTCAGAACATCAGGACCGAAAGTAGAGATCAGTTCATACGTAAATTAGTTCAAACCTTTTGTACGAAACTGTTATAATAATTAATAAACTACTCTTTACTATTACGATTGGGTTTCAACCCTTAACTCAACAACGATCCCATATAGAATTGTAGTTGTAAGAAGGATCTCAGGATTCCGATTACAACAAGAGACTATATGGGGGATTCCACGTCAAATCGACCGGTCGATTTCCCTGACCCCTTTTGATCTGTTTGCCCTTTTACACAGTGGAAGTACACGTTGAAAGGATCGACTGTGAATTTTTTCAGATTTCTCTGACCAAGTATTTTTTCACTACAGCTGGTCAAATAATCAGCTTTTAGCGTTTTTTGGATTTTTCAAGCCAACATAGTGTGAAATCCAGATGAGCAATGAAAAAAGTTCTCATACAAAAGTTTCGCGTCTTTCTTTGAAATTTCTGAAAATAATTATATGCCATTTTTTGTGCCTCGCGAAACTGCAGTTTTGGTGAAAAATCTTGGAAAATCTTCATCCACAAAAAAGTGCCCTGATCGAATTAGCTGAAATTTTTACACAGCATGTCTTTTTCAATGCCAAAAGTTGTCTGAAAATTTCAAAGTGGGCCGAGCAGTGGTTCAAAAGATAGATCAACAAATATTCGCAAGGTGGCGAGAATTTGGCGATTATCAGGTCGCCAAAAAGTTTTTTCGGCCGCAGTTCAAAAATTCAAGGACGATCGCGAGTAGGCAGACAAGAATAATGAATATTATTCGTGAATTTTCGAATCGTGGCCAAAAAACTTTTTTGCGACCTCATAATCGCCGAATTCTCGCCACTGTGCGAATATTTGTTGATGCATTTTCTGAACCACTGCTCGGCCCACTTTGAAATTTTCAGACAACCTTTGGCATTGTGAAAGACACGCTGTGTATAAATTTCAGCCAATTCGATCAGGGCACTTTGGAGTTATGAATGATTTACACTCATTTTGTATTAAAACTACACTTGAACGGGGTATGAAAAATCTGATGAAAATACTCTCGAAAAGTTCACTAAAAGCCCCAAAATTTTAGTATTGGAACTTTTTTTATACATTGTTCACGTTTTGAGGTATATAGGCGCGAAAAATAAAAAAACATTGAAAATAAATTTTTTCGATTATTTTTCGTGATAGAATGATGAGTCGAAAAAATCTGAAAAAAATCACAGTTCATCCTTCCAACATGTAGTTTGACTGTGCAAAAGGACAAGCAGATCGAAAGGGGTCAGGGAAAAAATCTCGTTTTTTCGGTCGATTTGACGTGGAATCCCCCATATACATATAAATAAATCGAATGGTTATAAATTCCCTGAAAATTCTACATTTTTCAAATAAATATTCTTCAGTTTTTCAAATTCGAAGACTGATACAAGCTTCTGAATTTTTCCTTTCGAGCTAATTTCAAGATGTTTCACAAAGTTGTGTGATTCCCCTCCAGATTTATGCCTCCGAAAAAGTGGGATTTTGGCAATTCGTTTGATTCCCCAAATTACATGTTTTGTTCCTCAATCAATTATCGAGCTGTGCAGAAAGTAGAGCCCTAGTGCGAAAAGTTTCACTTCAACTTCACTTTCCGCACTAGGGCTTTACTTTCTGCACTGTTCGGATGTGAGGCACTTTACGCACGCATACTTTCCAAGCAGGTGTTACAAAAAGTTAATTCTTGTTTTCCCTGTTACTGAATACGCCGCCACAGCGAAGTAAGACTGCAGAGACTCATAATTTTTCATTCATTTATTCTCGTTATTATATATTACAAATGGGTAACAAAAATTCACATACAGAAAAAGAGATAACGAAATACACAAGGTCAAATTTTTTATTACTATCTTCCATTTTATTTGATATCGTATATATTTTTCTTCAAATCCGTTTTTTTTTTGCGAATCGAAGATCGAGGTGTGTTTCATCTCGAAGACTATCATATTATTTGAAATTGGACTGCCTTCCCACTAATGACTTAGGTTGCAGGAACAAGTTCAGTGTTCCACTTCTCTTATCTTGCTATGGAAACTGATTCAATTGTTTCAGTTCTCGGAAGCCGGTAGTCGATTGTTTCAAGTTTCGACGAAGACAAAACAAAACCGAGTCACGGACGCCTACGATGGCACCGAATCGCCCCCTTCTTCTTTATTCCTTATCGATTGTTTCCGCTTTTGAACAAAAGAACGTTCTCAAACATCGGCACAATCCCGACACTCAGTTTGTTTATGAATTCAAAACAACGCGTTCGACGAATGCGGGTATCGATTATTGGCCGGATCTCTGAGGAAGTGACGTAAAAACGGCGCGCATAAGGAACAAAATGGCCTCGACCGCCACATGGTGGAAGTATCGCTACTGCCTGACATCAAATTACGTAGAAAATTAGCCGGAACTGCGAAAAAAAACCGCCTCCAATTTGTTCCAAAGACTTCGAGGATCAATTTAAAGATAAACTCACCGTGTTCGTACGGCGAGAAGGTCCCGGCGTCTATGTTTATGTACGGGTCGATCTTTATCGAAGTCACATGTATCCCACAGTTCTTTAATATCGTGCCGAATGAGCTTGCGATCACGCCTTTTCCCACCCCGCTGATCACACCGCCGGTCACCAAAATGTACTTCATTGCTTTTTCTATATCGATAAGATAATTTCGACACGGAATATTCTAGGTACTATGTACACAAACGTTCGGGAGAACCTCTCTCGAGCCAGACAGACAGTCGTCTGGATCGGGACCAGTCCGATGCGGCGGTAAAGAACACTCCGCGCTTTCCCCCGATTGGTCCATTCCGTAGTGACGTCATTTGTTTCAGTCGCTGTTCACGTGAGAACGGGGAATATTGATTATACCGATTTTCAATGCGATTAGAACTGTGATTCATCATTTTAGGAGCCAAAAATTTACTCTGGAAGCTTTTGCGGCTAGAAATGAATCGTTTTTTGTCTTCTGAATAGACAAATTTTGGGTTCTTTATTCAGAGTGGGGGACGAGCGGACTGACCAATCAGTGGTCGATGCGCGCGTCGATAATTAGACTCGACCAATCCACTTAATGGCGCGCTTTATGAATAAGTTTTTGTTTTTCTTCACAATGAGGACAACTTTTGTACGTTCTAAACGGACTAAAATCATTTAGGAACTAAAAGTAGATGAAATTAACGATTTCTGTCGATCTTTTGAGCTTTGAGATGCGTATTTATACAATTTTAAGCCAATGAAAGGCAGAAATATTAATATTTGTATATTCCTTCGGGCTTCTATTCATTTGTTCTCATTTAGAGAAGTGAATTCAATTGTTTACAACACATATTTATGGTTACTTATGCGATTATTAATTAACAATGAAGTATCCTGATCAAGAATTAAATGTAACAAAGTATGCTGAAGATTTTTGTGATTACTTTTTAGAATAAATAATTGAAAAAAAAACCCGATACGTACCTTTGGCGCGTTGACTGTTGAGATTATTATCTTATTGTTGATATTGCGAGATAGTACCTATTCTCGGATAAACTATTCAAACTCATTGTGTAGATTGTTGATTCATATTCAGGCTCAATAAATACTCGTATTGTTCAAACTACCGATTATAATTTCTTATTTTTCATTGCCCAATACTGAATGGATGGGGTGGGCTCAAAATTCCGAACGACTTTGTGCCGAAAGGTCATAATTCCGAATTCAAAAGTACCGAAAGACCATAATTCCGAATTGAAAAGTAACCGAAAAGCATATAATTCCGAATTGAAAAGTAACCGAAAAGCATAATTCCGAATTTAAAAATAACCGAAAGGCCATAATTCCGAATTTAAAATACCCAAATGATGTTTTGCACGTTTTTTCTCGTGCAACTCTTATTTCGGTACTTTTTATTCCGAATCATGCCATTCGGTACTTTAAAATTCGGAATTATGGCCTTTCGGTTACTTTTCAATTCGGAATTATGCCATTCGGTACCTAGAAATTCGGAATTATGGCCTTTCGGTTACTTTTCAATTCGGAATTATGCCATTCGGTACTTTAAAATTAGGAATTATGGCCTTTCGGTTACTTTTCAATTTGGAATTATGCCATTCGGTAGTTAAAAATGTGGAATTATGGCCTTTCGGTTACTTTTCAATTCGGAATAATGCTATTTGGTACCTGAAAATTCGGAATTATGGCCTTTCGGTTACTTTTCAATCCGGAATTATGCCATTCGGTACTTTAAAATTCGGAATTATGGCCTTTCGGTTACTTTTCAATTTGGAATTATGCCATTCGGTAGTTAAAAATTCGGAATTATGGCCTTTCGGTTACTTTTCAATTCGGAATTATGCCATTCGGTACCTAGAAATTCGGAATTATGGCCTTTTGGTTACTTTTCAATTCGGAATTATGCCATTCGGTACTTTAAAATTCGGAATTATGGCTTTCGGTTACTTTTCAATTTG
>JAFFZH010014193.1:0-45882 GCA_018420115.1 Euura saliciscinereae
AAAAAACAATAGATGACAATATTAGTAATAACATTAATTAGTATACATAACTATATGGTTTTTAAAGCTGATTGTGAATGAAACCGCACAAACACGACTTATCGCGGTTTTATATCGTTTTATTATTATTATCTACCTACCTACCTACCTACTTCCGTTATACATAAAAAATAATAATAATAATATATTTGAAGAAAGAAGTGAAAGAAAAGAATTAACTATATAAGAAAAGCAAAATGATAGCAAAACTATTCAAATCGCGACAAGAATTAATGATTAAATTCTTTTGTTTTTTGTTAATATAAAATATTCTTTTATTTAAACAAAAAAAGCTGTTTATTGATATTATGTATAAAACAATATATAGTATATTGTTTTTTTCATATATATGTATATAGACCGTATATATGAAGAAAGAGAAAAGAAGGAGAAGAAAAAGATGAATATTAAACAATAATTATATATGATTTTTGCATAGTTTTCGTTGACAAAAGAAAGAAAAAAAAAAAATCCTCAGCGATTCGAAAAAAAAAAAGAAAAATCTTTAGGTTAATTATATAAAGTGTATATTGATAGAATTAATCATCTCACTTATGTGCGGCCGCAACTCTCCTCTCTGATCTCAAATTCCGTCTCAACTGACTGAGCCTCGATCTCAAATGATCCTGTTCACGTTTCAATTTGTTAACTTTTGCCATATTGGCTTGTTCCATCTCCGTAAGCATATCACAATAGACGGCAGCCTGACGCAGTATCACGACCTTCGGTGCCTTTTCCTTCTTCTCAACTTCCGGCACTAGTACTCTAAGTTCCTCAAACGCGTTCCTCAGCTCTATCCTCCTCTGTCTTTCCATGTTGTTGTGGAGGCTGCGTTTTTCCGTGTCCGGTTCCTCGTCGGAACTCGCGCTCCTCGACGTCGAACTTGACGACTTGCTGCTGCCCTTCGATGGACTAGAGAGGATATCGTCGTTCTCGATCTTTATCGTGTAAGATGATTGGTCGAGATACTGCGGGTCCGATTCGGTCCTGCAGTTTTCCGTCAATCTCTCGTTTCTCTCGACGTAACATTTCGAATTTTGTACGAGCAGGTTGCTCGTACTGCGTTTCTGATAGGACGTTTTGTGCTTCGGTCGCTTAGCGGGTTTTGATTCAGTCTGGGCGGAACGCTTGCGGCCGCCGTTAGACGGCGGACGACCCCTGGGACGAGGCGGCGATTTGTCTTTCAGTGCCGACGTCACGGTCTTTTGCAAATGTTGTTTATCGGCGAAACTTGGATTCGTTGGTAAAGAGGCGGGTCTGCAAGGCTTGTCGAATGTCACTACGTCTATTTCTTCCTCTGTAATCAGAAAATTGAAGAACAAGAACTTTAACATCGTTATAATTCAGTCAACTGTTTGTCAAATTCGAATTAGGCTGACTATGAGCCAGTTTTCGAAATTCCCGTTATCTATTTTGAATTTAAAAAATCTGACAATCAGATGTTCGAAAAGTCTTCGAGTAACAATTTTTTTATGTTTTTCGCAGCAAATTAGATCCGCAAGTTTGAATTTCGCAAATCAGACTTCAGTTTCGTAATCAGCGATACGAAAAACTATGTGGTAGGAAATTTAATTCAAATTCGTTGATCCGTTTTCAAAATATCGTAATTGTTGTATTTTTTAGAATTTCGTTATTTGAATAATTCAAAAAGTACTGAACGAATCAAAGCAAAAATCAAATCAGTTCTGAGTTGAGAAAATCCGCGTAGTTTGAGCCTAATTTGATAAAAATCCGCGAACTCGTTCTCTAAATATCATCCTTTCAAAAATTCGTGACGTGATTCGATGACTCAATCTTTTCTCCGAAAACAGAAATCCGAGAATTGAATGCATATCAATTAAATTGTGAGAAGGATCGAAAGAGTCCCGCGTTTCTCTTCTATCTCGCCCTCGACACTAAATAAGGTGGGATATCGTTACAGATATTAAACTAGGTAGTCAGGGGTAATTTTATTTATTTTTTTTTTTTCATTTTTCTCCGCGTCTTGTTCTCCTCACGAGTATAGATATATAGATATAGACATAGATATATAGATGCGCGCGAGAGTTCGGCGAACGGTTAAATTCGCTCTGCTGCGGTATGCTGCGAACGGGATGAGAGCATCGCATAGGAGAGCAGAGCACCAGCAGAGCGGAGCAAGAGAAGAATCCACAGCGTGGGCCACCGTATCTCGCGTATGTCTATAACGGAGCACCGCGCACCGCGGTAAGCGGAAGGCGGGAAATACACGTGGAGGCCCCGGGGTAAGAGAGGAGAGTCGATTCGGATTTGATCCCCGCGCTGCTTGCTGCATGCGCGGATTTTCATCTTATCCGACATAAACGATCTTGAAGGAAACAGGAGTTTCAGAGACTGACAAGATTCTATATTAAAAAATTGTTGAATACACCAACGATTTGTGTGTGTTCGTGTACGGTGCGTTCGATCGAAAAATAGTTTTTCTTTTTAATTTATTTTTTTATCTTCTTGCATGATTATAGATAAGAAATAAAACATTCTATTTCATTCTGTCTGAATTTCGTCCCTCAGATTGGATCGAATTTTATATCGAATATCTGATAGAATTGAATCATCCAATCATGTAAGAATCATTTTTTTTAACCTACAGAAATATTACCTCAATTAATGTTAGCTCGAAACTATTGTTTAATGGTCAAATTTTTATTGTCAGTGATTTAAATTGTATAGGGGATTCTATGCCAATGAGGTGTTCAATTTTTTTCTATCTTTATCAAATATATGGGGCATTTCAATTTAAATCAAGTTGATAGCATGTGTATATATTTTTTAGTTTCATGAGTTTATTCAATTTTTCGGCCATATGTATGGGGCATTTCTTGCCAATGAGAATCGCAATTTATATACCATATGATTTATACACTTGGAATCGTCGTTTCACGACAATCTGGAACACGATTCAAGTAATATAGGGTATTCATCGACAATGACGTACGATTGTCTCATTTATACAGGGCATTTACTGACAATGAATAACTCAATTTTATATCACACGATGCGGTGGGAGTTCGTGTCTAATTTTGGTATTCATCGAAAATATCAAATTTCATTTTATACGGTACATTCCCTGCCAATCAGATCTCGATTCAAATTGTACAGGGCATTCATTGACAATGCGGAGTTAATTCGATCGTGTTGGAAATTTTCGAAAACGGAAATTTCAAAATAGAGACAAAATTATTAAAAAATTCATGTGTATTAAAAAAAATTAGGGCATTCATTTGAGATGAAAAAAAAAATGCTGTTACCAGAAAATTTGTTAAACAATGTTTTGTTTGAACAATTTATTGATAACTTTTGGACATTATTATTTTTCAAAATTGATACTCTGATCGTCTTGATTGTGGTTCATTTTTTTCCGATTTTCATCTTATCCCGAAGTACCCTTGTGTTATAATGTAAAAAATAATCAGTCGTCAGAGAAAGAGAGTTTCTACGCGTGGTAGGGATGAAAACGGCACGTGTATGCTCACGCACATATAGTCAGAATATCGACTCCCAACCTTCCCGTCCGCGTCCGCGTCCGCGTCGTCGTCGTCGTCGTCGGTCGGGTTGGTCGGCGAGCCCGCTAACGTTCCGACCTTGCGTCTAGGTCAGTGGCCTTCCCGCAACCGGGGCACCACCGTGCCTCACCATCCCAACCCGCACGGCACCGCACCGCCATCGCACCCAGTCGCGTAGTACGTCGTATTGGGGTAGGCGTCGCGCGTCGGGGTCGTATTCGCAATACGGATACCAATACCGGCGGAGAGTCGAGCCGCAAGGTATCGATCGACGACGACCACCCTTCCCGCTCCACGCGCGCGCCCTTCGAAATTCTTCTTCCATACGACCTTCGCGGGGTCGCGTTCACAAAAAAAAATTTCTTATTCACGCTCTGAACGAGCTTTTATGACAATTAATTAATTACATCAAAATAAATTGTAATTAGTATTTATTATTACTAATTAACCAGGAAGTATAATAATTATAAAACAAACAAAAAATCAATATTAATTATTAATCACAATTTATTAATTTTTTTGTAAAATGAATTTTTGTTTGACTGTATCATGTTAATAGATTATATTTTCGTAATTATATTTATATTTATATTGCACACTGACTGGATTATGTATGTATGACTTTTTTTCTCTTGGTTTTTACTATTCTGAGAACCATGATAATTATATACACACAAATAAAGTAGCACTATTACTATTATATATAGTAAGATATACCAGAGAATGAATAATATATTGAAAAAAAGATTGATGATATTAAAAAAAAATTTGTTAATGTACAATTTTGATGATAAATATATGCAATAAAAATTAATTACGATGATATGTGCTTAGCGTGCAGAGAAAACCGCCACTTATGTAATTAACAGATAAACGTCTTGATACAATTTTGAATAATTATATCGATTCTTGAACTAGATTCAACGATTATACTTCTGTTGAATGACAAGCTGCCTAAGAAAAAAAAAAAAAAAAAACTAAATAATGAATAAATTTAGTATTCAAAGAAAGGAAGAAAACTAATTGAGACGTTTAAAGATTGATAATAACAATGATATCGATTTATGTTAATAAAATATGCCAACTATAGAGAGAGAGAGAGATAGAGGGCGTGGTGCTTGTCGCGCAGGCGATTTCGCCGCCGTGCCACCTTCCTGCACCTATATATTATAGTCAAGCGGAGTCAACGAACTCTCTTCGCACACTGTCTGTCTGGCTATGTGAGAAGAATGGGGATTTAAAAAATCGAACTATATATATGATATTAGAAATGCAGCTGAAGCTAGTAGCCATATCTATCAGCCTATGATTACACTGTTGAAAATTTGTGTATTAAATTTCATAGAAATGTACGTAAAGGAATTATAATATTCAACTTTTTCAATATTTAAATATTCATCAAACAGTTTTGAAAATTCGAAATCATTCGGAAATTTCATAGCCAAGATTATACTAAATTTTATATACACAATGTTTTGGAAATTCGGCTGAATACTCATATATGATGTGAAAATTCGTGATAATTTAATTCAAAAATTGGTTTTCACTGGTACAATAATTGCCAAATCGGATCATAAAATATTACAGAATGAACCAAAAAATGAAAATTTGAAGCTTTTGATTGAATGGACTTATTGATAATTGACTGAAATACCGCTTTGTCACTGAAAACTAAACAATAATCACAATATGTTTCGAATCTCCAAAACAGTTTCATAAATTTAATAGAACCATATCAATATTGAGATGTACGGTGATTGAAAACTCGGTACTTATGTTTCTTCAATATCAAGACACACGGATAAAATTTCAAAATGTTTTATATTAATTTCATTTAAATCATTAGGATTTGTCAATTCCATTCCTTTTTGTTACATAACAAATTTCAAGATAATTTTAACAGTGTACAGGAAGTCCAGATTTCTGTCTACAATTTTTATAAAAGATTAAAAAAAACGTTCATTTTTCGTAATATTTCACAAAATTTTATACTTTCGCCCTCATTCTTTAATTTCAATTGAATTCAGCACTTTTGGCTGCTAATTATGGCCGCTGGCTTCGATTTCATACCGGTACCGTTGGGTATTCGTTCCACTGCAAGTATATCGATATAGAAAATAGAAAAGAAGAAAAAAAAACGGTATAAATAAATTAAAGAGAAATTAGATCGAGAACCGTTATAACTAGAATGAAATGATCAACAGTCTATATAACTGTCAAACCTGGGTTTTCACCAAACCGACACATACGTTACATCAGAGATTTTGATTTTTGATTAAATTTTATCAGATTAGATTCCATCTACATCAAACTTGATCGAATCTGATAGAAAAATTTGACCCAAGTTTCATAAAACAAATAAACCAAAAAAAATTATACATTTCTATAAATTCTGAAAAAAAAAATGGTAATCGAATATCGATAATTCAACGAAAATTTAAGCTACTAGACGAAGGAATGGAAAATAATTAGGCTGCAGGCCTAAACCTTTTTTTCTCCTCTTCACTTTAACCTATTACCTAATGTATTCCCGTGTCTCATCGCATCGAGGGGTTTAAGGGGTTTAATACGTATGATAAAAGAGCAGATGCTACTGCTGCTGCTGCTGCGGTGACAAGATTGTTTTTGGGGTTAAAATACGTTCGAAAAGGGTAAGGGGGTAGGGATTTTGTCAAACGTCGAACCTGACCCTGACCCTAGAAATTTGCCCTTATTTTTCTCGACGAAGAAAAATTCTACCCTCAGCAGCGGTAAAAATTTCCCACGATTTCCATAGCATATGTGTACCCATGACTTTTTTTTTTTTTTTTTTTCACGCTCGCCATTGTGTCGTAAGTTGACGGTGATTTACCGCCACGTTCATTAAGGGTATAGGTAGAGAGACTCGTATGTATACATACGCTACGTACCCGCAGATATTGGAACGTGCGTAACGACGGTAAAAATTGCGAGGTAATTTCATTGAGGCTGTATAACACGAACGAGGGGGGGGGGTCTATGAGTCTAGACGCTGGATCTAAGGGTATCGAATTACGTTATACGAAACCGTGTAGTCTGTACCGATTTAAAGATAAAGATAATTGAAAAAATAAAATAAAATTATAGAAAGAGAGGGAAAAAATAAACTGACTTCTTCAACCAACTACCCACGATGTATGTATGTATTGTAGATAATATAACGCCGGTTTAAAATCGTACTATTATACACTCAATTACGCTGTTCACTCACTCGGAGTAACCGAGGCGAGTCTCTCGCTGTGACTCGCCTGCGTGTAAAAGAATTTTATGAATGAACCGCACTCTCAACCGCATCGGATGCTCGCTGGCAGATATAATACTGCACTATATATCTATAATACGTATATACACTCGTATATTTTGTTGTTACTGTTATAAAAAATGATTGTGCGAATTTAGTGAAGTGGAATAAATTAATTGAATCCAATTGCTTTAAAATATATCAAAATAATAATAATAATTAATTTTTTTTCCTCAATCAAATTTGTGATTGAATTAAATTGTGCAAAATTTTATGAGTCAAAGTTGAATAATATTAGAATGCAATTAATTCCGAAGGTTTCGATTTCGATGTCTTTTGTTTTCTCAATTTTTTAAGATTGATTTTTTAATGAAAGTAAAATAATGCAATTTTGTCGATTTATGGAAACAATGATTCGACTGACTTGAAAATTAATTTTTAATATTTTCTATCGATTCAAATAAATTGACATTTATTCAAGTTCTAATTAAATAGTACTTTTTTCTTTTTTTTTTTTTGATTTATTCAATTTTCAATAATTTATTTCATCTACAATAATTCGATTGATTTTATAAATGAACAAACTTATCGCCTTGAAAATTCAACGAATTTGTTTCTATTACAATTTTCTATTTCTTATTTTTTATTCTGTTCATCGTACGAGATTGCGAAGGCTATTTGGTACAAAGGCGTGTCTAATAAACTCATTTCGTACACATATACATTGAAATATTGCAAAATCTCTAAAACTTACACATATAAATTAAAAATAGCAAGAAACAGAATTAAAAAAAAAAAAAAAACGTTTTATAAGATCGAAAATGATGAATGATTCAACTCTAATTCATGGATCATCCGAGATCGAGAAATTTTCTACCGAAATTAAATTACGATGATACGATGATGAGGATGCGGCCAGAGCCAGAGCCGGGAACGGCGCGCATTCCATTTCTCGATTATACCATTTAAAAACCCGACCGCGACATGAGAGAGAATCTCGCGAGGACGTTGAAAAAAAAAGGCGGGAGTCGAGAAACGAACGAGTCAGAGTCAGAGTGAGAGAAAGAGAGACGGAGATGCTGTGCAGAAGTCTCTCACGCCAACTGCACGTAGAGAAGAAAGAGAGAGAGAGAAACGAACGAGTGTGGAATTTTCGCTATACATATATACAGTACATATATACGTAGAGTGGCGGGACGAAGTCCCTTAAAACCTCTCTCTTCTCTTCTCTTCCTACTCCTACATGCCACCGATGACGTCATTCGATCGACGTCCGTTGTTCCACGACATCATTCAATTCGAATTTTGCACGTTTTAATTCCCTTGATAAATTTTTCGTTTTTTAATTCACGATTTTTTTACTTTGCGAAAATATAATTAGGACGTTGTTTTTTTTTTCTTATTTCTTCAATCTTTATCAAAATTGAAGACGATACGAAGGATTCAAAAATTCAATCACCCATAAAAATCTCGTAATTTTTAGAGCAAGAGAATTTTTCAGTTTTTTAAACATTATATAAAAAAAAAGTGTTTTCTTTTTTCTTCAATATTCTGCACAATTTTTAGTCAATTGAAATTCATTAAAGTTTTCCAAAATTAAATAGTTCAAGTCTGAATTTTGGTGAACTTTTTTTCCTTTTTATTTGTGATTCATTTAATTCTCATTAATAATCAATTAATTTTCTGGAAACTTTCTGGAAACCATTAATTATGAGGAAAAATTTTTTCCTGGCTTCTTACGATACTCTAAAAAATTTCCCAGCCACTCTAACATAACATAAATATAATATATAGTGTAATGAATAAACTCACCGGAATCAGACGGCGTCTGTACTCCAAGATGTTCGAGCTTTTTACTGTTTGTCGTAGTCTGATTTAGATGATAGCAATGATCCCCTAGGGAAACGATATTCGTGCACGTCGAGTTGGTGTTGCTCTCAACGGTGGTCGTGTTGTTGTTCCTGTAACCGACGTCCTGTTTTCTCTTCGCGAATTCTGTTCCTGTGTTGAAATTCTTTCTCTCAAAACCGCGCCGACACACCAGCTGTCCCGTCACTTCGCTGACCGGAACCGAGTTAGGAGTCGGACTCCCGGTTCCGATGAGCTCCGACAGTTTGTCGTTTATCGATATCGAGTCGTGCCTGAAGCTCGGGACTTCGTCCTCGGACTCGTCGCTCTCCGATTCGCTACTCTGCGGGGTTTCAGGCCTCGTCGAATCTCCGTCGCTCTCCAGATTCTTCGCCGTCGTAGCCGGCGCCCGCTGCGCGGTTTGTGGCGCCTTGCGGTTTATCAGCAGGCTCCGACCGGCCGGGACCTTCTTCTGTATCTGCACGTCCTTCTTGGCTGGATGCGTCCTGTTGTGTTCCTTGGATATGCATAATCCCGCCCACATGCAGTCGTGGTGTCTTATTTCCCTGGCCTCCAGCCTCGACGAGGATATTGAGTGAAAAGATTTGTCGTAGCTCGTGCTACACGCCCCGGACCTCTCGTAGGGGTCCGAGGACTTTATCCCATCTTCGATAACGCCGTAGTATCTGTCAGCGGAAAATGGCTGAGGAAAATCGAGGTCGAATTTCTTCCATATATCCTCGGATACGACCGTCGTTGTGTCCACAGGCTCGTCGAGGAGACCCAAGTCAGGGCAGTCCCACGTCGGAACTGGCATTTCTCGACCTGCGCAACGATAAACGAAAATATAAATATAATCACACGATTTAGAGTTTTAATACTGTTCAATTTTCACTATTTATTTGTTTGACGGCTCAAATTTCTTTTTGATCGATGTCTTTTTTTTGGATCGACGATTATTAAAGTTCGTTATTCAAATACTTGGTATTCTTGATATCGTTGAATTCTAAAAATTGAAAATTTTTAGACCAAAAATAGTTGAATATTTGTTATTTTTTCTCATTATCCAGGCTAATTGTTGTCAAATTTTGTTCTCGTCGCGAATGAACGTTAAAAATAGAGAATAAAAATTGTTATTATTCATTTATTTATTTTTTTCTTATCAATCTCGAATAAATTGACTAGATTGACTGTATATATAAACAAAAAATTTCAAATAATCATCGTCAATATAGAAAAATAAGTTTCTATCATTATTTATCACTATTCAAATATAAAAAATGAAAATAAAAATTAAATAATCAATTTTTCTGTTTCGTTTCTCATTTTATTATTATTATTATTATTATTACATTTAAATACCGTCGCTCCAAATTTTTACCAAAGATATTATCCAAAAAATAAGTTTCTATCATTTATTCATCAATATTCAAATAAAAAAAAATGAATTAAACAATTTTTCTGTTTCTTTTCTCATTTTATTATTATTATTATTACATTTAAATATCGTTTCTCCAAATTTTTACCAAATATTATCCAAAAATTAAGTTTCTATCATTTATTCATCAATATTCAAATAAAAAAAATTGAATTAAACAATTTTTCTATTTCTTTTCTCATTTTATCACAATTATTAACTGATTTTCAAAAATTTTATCGTTCACTTAATAATAAATTAGATCGTATATAAATTATCCTAAAATTGCCAAAAAATGAAACAAAAGAAAAAAAAAATGGTAAAACCTTGATCGATCTTGATTCCCGCCATATATCGTAAGTAAGTAAGTAAGTGATACGGTAGAGGTAGAGGTGAAAGCGCGATAGAGTGATTGATTAAAATTGTATCTTTTAAAAATAATAATAATGATAATCATTGTCACCAGGACGTTACGATGATTCAATCGAGATATCGGTGTCTCTGTGCTAGAGGAACTAGAGAGCGAGACGGAGAATCGCGGAACGCGATAGACCCGGTACCCACCCACCATGTGACCTTGACAGCATCGAGTGCCACGCGTGGCTCGCCGAAATGATACAGATATAGCCTATAGGCGTAGGGTAAGGGTGTAGCGACCGTAATTCGACTGCCTTACGTACACCGATACGCGTATCTATCCACACCGGTACACGTGGAGGCGTAGCAGTAGCAGAGAGACGGAGAAATTGAATGATAAAAAAAACAGAAGAAGGTCTAGAGTCTGATGCGATTGAGAAAAATAGATCGATTCAATGTATCGTTGATAACAAATGAAGCAAATTCATCCTCGGCGGTGTCCCTTTGCCTCGAAAGTGGTCAAAGGGACCGACGAATTGTGTTAAATAATTTCAGATTCCCGTATGGAGGCAGGTTTTTTCTTCTCCACCTGCGACGTGGATGTTTTTCGCATCTTTGTCATAGTTTTATATTAATATCGTTACTAACCTGTTAATTGATAATCCAAGTGTAACCGATTACTCATGCGCACTGTGTTTGCACAAAAAGAAGAAAATAAAAAGGGAAGATAATCGAATAATGCCGAAATTCGCGCGCGTTATCAATTATTTCCTCCTCGGTTTTAATTGTTATTCTTTTTTTTTAATAATAAATTCTTTATTATTATTATTTTGTTCTTTTTAGAACTTATTTTATACAGCCTCAAGTAAGGAAGCCGTTTAAACTGTTATTAACGTACTTGGTACACTTTTTCAATTTACTGTATATCATACGAGACTCTCGATTCGTTAGATACAAGATCATTCTAGTGCACGGTAAAACGGTCTTTACTACTTTTACTAACTTACGACGCGCTAACGACACGTTCGATTCTTCGAGCCGGTTAGAGGCGACTGAACGGACCGAATTCCATTTTCTACGCTCGCGGCTTCGAGACACCCGGCGCCAGGGGCGAACCTAGGCTCCCGCTCTCGACGCCTCGATGCTAGATGAAAAAACAAACGAAAAATCGATTTATTTCAACACCCGCTACCTGAAACAATCCATCCACTACCCTGAGGGATCAATTCTGCTCCATATATGATAAAATTAACGATCTTAAGAGCCTCAAGGTCCGAAAGAATAACGACGGGGCCCCAGAATCGACGATACGACGATGCAGGGTCCGCATGGGTACCGCCTCTCGCGCCCAGCCCGAGTTAGCCTCCCATAATGTTATCGAAATAGTGAAAACTATGTCGAATTTCGATTGGGAAAAGGCGTCGTATGGTTCGTCGTTCGTTACCGAACGTCATGTTCGATTTTCACCTGTTGTCTTGACGTACTTTTAGAGATATAGCCAGATTAACGAGCGCCTTATTCAATCGGGACTACTTCGACTCCGCGGATGGGCGACGCGCGCCAACCGCGCGCATTCGGACACAACGAGGCCTCGGTCTCACCGATGCGAGGGCGCTGCGCTCAGCCGCCTACCGCACGGTTAAATTTTCTCCACATAGGGTAGAGATGAAGCACCGTTTTCGGGCATCACATCATTTCTGGAGGCTGATTACTCATTTATGATGCTCACGTTTCACTAGATTATTCGATTTTTAGCACGAATAGGGATCCCAGAAGGTCTTGGATGCAGTTTTTCAACGTTCGATTAGCCACAATGCAATTTATTCACGGGTTGATTTCACCGACACTCGGATATCTCCAAATATCTTTACAATTAGCACACGGAATTCTACGTCCATTGTGCCATTTCTTTATCTTAGCGTGAAACTGAAATATTTTTCGATCTATTTGTTCGGAATTGCGCTAAGAATCTATTTGATATTTGGAGATATTTGGAGTGTCGGTAAAAATCGAGTGCAGCATCCCCTTAGTAATGGAGCAACAATTTATGGCACGAGACGGTGCATCTACCCTGCCGTGAGGCTTTTCGACGGTATTAGGAGTATTCGATGAAACTATGCGACTCTTCCTTACCGACGGAGCTTCGTAGGCGCTAAGTCGCTCTTGAGTATATTTCGATTGTTTTTCAGGGAAGCGGGTCAGCATTATACGAGCGAGGGGTATTAGGCAAAAAATGTTCTCTCCGTCACCTTGACGAGTAGCGTTTGGCTATATGAAAGTTTTTGACCCACGTTGATGGTCGTAAACACGCTCTGAGATATATAGGTCATATAAGAAATAGGTAAATATTGCGATGGCGGGGATTTGAAAATGAAAAGAAAGAAAGAAAAAAAAAACCAGCCACGGTCTCGAGCGGTTTGTTATTGTGTATCGACTTTTGAGTCAAAAGTCAATACTTTTGACGATATATGAGAATGACTAATTGTTTTCATTGATTATATACACTGTTCATTATACACGGTATATACATTGTTACCAGTGAATCACTGACACTTAAATCTGTGACACGTACGTTTTTGGACAGGGTCACAGGGAGCAAAGTTTATCGGTTATCCTCAAAATAGACACGACAATGTATATTTATATGGGGCATTCCGCGTCAAATCAACCGATGATTTTTTCTCTCAACATTTTTCATCCGCTCTACGATTTCCTACGATTTTTACAGGTTTTCACTCGCCAAGCGTTAATTTTTTATGATTATTGTAGACCATCTAAGATTCACCTTTTTTAAATTTCTTAAAAATCATATTTTTTCGATCATTTTGACACCCGACCAATGATGGGCCATTTTTTTCTTCTCTTTTTACGTTACGAAAAAACTAAAAAATTCTGTGGTCAATTCTGAAATTTTTGGTGGAATTGTTGTAACCTAAAAAATGAAATAAAAAAAAAAAAATCGGTCCATCTTTGGCCGGGTGTCAAAATAATCGGAATGAAAAAAAAGATTTTTGAGAAATTAAAAAAAGGTCGATTTTGAATGGAAAAATGAGATTTTTGGCAAATTTAAAAAAGGTCAATTTTATATGGGGTGAAACAAAAAATTGACACTTTCGCGGGAAAGATCTTTAAAAATTCACGAGCTTTTTTTCGAGGATCAAAAATGGTGAAAGAAAATCATTGGTCCATTTGACACGGAATGCCCCATATGCTAAGAATACCGTTTCATTACAAATTCCGCTTCTCTGTCTCTTATAAACCGTCGTTTACCACGGACACGTGGGAAAGGAGATTTTTAATGTACTTGGCGAACCAAATCCAACAAAAACCGCAAATCGCTTCATCACTTTGCCGCACACACTGTATAGAATTATTCAATTAATGCCTATAAAGGGTCGGAAGAACCGAACCCCGATTCTTTTTCCCAACCCCTGTTCATTCTTTCGTCGAAATACCGTGTCATCAATAATGTGATTGCGCAGAATTTCTGTCTCTTCTTTTTTTTTTGAGAGAGCAGATGCCGTATAATTATTCATTTTTTGTTCTACTTTTATAAAGACGCCATAAAACTTGACCTGCAGTTGAAATCAATGTTTTTCACAGTACGAAAAATATATTTAAGTTTCGGGTAAACCAAATTTATCCTCGGACCCTTTTTCCTTTTTTCGAGATTTATGAGCCAATTATCTGAGGAAATTAGTTCCTACCAAATACCTTTTAGAGTCTCATGGAAAGTAAATCAGAGCCATCATCATACAGGGTGAATTTCTGACCATTGGATACTCTGACGTTGGCTATAGAATTGAGAAACGAGTTTCCGGACAGTTTTGAACCAGTTTCTTGATTCTAGCAAACTTCAGATCCTTGAAATCGTTAAGAATTCACCCTGTATATCGCATATATGAACAGTAATATGATATATTTATTCATGGTGAACCCGCAAGAAGTGTGCAGAACACGTTTCTCTCGTTCTTATCTTATTTTCGACACTTTTGGAAACCTCTGATAGATACACGGATTTCTGAGATTTTATCTATAAATAAACAATGGAGACGATCTTAATTGAGTATAAAATTTGGCGAATATACCACAAATTTCTGAACAATGATAAAAAATAATTCTGCGGTCATTTAGTTAATGAATTTACTTGATTTAATCGTCCTGGAATTGCATAAATTTTTTTCCCCTAATGAATCGTTCATGAATGAATTATATCAGCAGATGAAATTAATATTTGAATTTTAGAGTCCATTAGGCTAATTTTATATTATTATCAAAATCTGATTTAATCGTCGAAATGAGTTTTTGTTTGAATTATTTTTTTTTTATTTATACATGAATCGAATTTAATGTTTTTAAAATCTGTTATATGAATAATATATGAATTGATCATCGAGATTTTTGAGTATCACTCATTTTTTCTAGGTGAAAAAAAAATGTCTAACTTACACAAAGTCAGTCTTGACTCTTATTTTGCTCGATACTATCGATAAATAGCCGAAGAACATTTAGAACTGTGTGTGTGCGTCCTAGTTTCATAGAACGATTATACGACCATCCAACAATAACTCCGTGCACCTTATTGCACTAAAAGCTCAACTGTAAACGATTATCTTAAACACGTTTCAGTTTAAAAGCCTGGGCTGCACTGTTGACTATATTTTTTCATATATCTCACTGAATTATCGCGACTATTTCCTACACGGTTTGACCCAAGAAGATTAGGGAAGTTTCCTCAGATTGACAAATTTACATGACAAATAAGTGCGTGATAATTAAATAGAATTTTTTGAAACTATAGGAATTATAAATTGAAAATGATCAACTTTTCAAACGCCAGGTGACGTCACGCAGCACCTCGGCCGTCTCGCAGCGCCGTCAGACGGCAGAACTGTGCGCGTGACGTCACACGCGACCGGGAAATTCAAACGTATTAAAAAACCGACTATAAACAATTAGGTGCATGTTTTTCATCAATTCTAATCAACAAATTAATTATAATCCGATTAATTAGCCGATACACAATAATCGATTATTTAACCGGGGGCCTAAATAAAGGACGTCCGCGATTTTTTTGTCAATTTAATTATGACTTCAATTATAGTATTGTAATTAAAAATCAATTCAGACAAAATATCGCAAATCAAGTAAATATACGAAACAATACTTTCAGTTCGATTTACTATATTCATAGCTTTGTAGAAAAAAATTAAATAAATATCGGTGTAGCTTCTATTCTTTATCTTGTCGTTAAAGTTTTTCCCCTCCAGTTGGACGGTTTGCCACTTTTACTACGATTTTTTTTTGTCGCGATAATAAAACGATCGTGAGAATTTCCGAACATAACCATTTACACGGAGATAAACACCGGACGATAATATATCACGAATTAACAGCTCGTAAGCAAAAAGGTTTTGCGATATACCCGTACCGTCATTCGTATCTGCACTCAGAATTACAGGCACACAATGAATCGGTAAAAAAAAAAGTCATTGTAGGGTCAGTTAAGAATACAAAATATAAATGAAAAAAAAGAAGTTATTTCTTTGTTTTAATGATGTGCAACAATTTTTTTATTTTATTGAAGACAATTATTCTTCTTATTAGATATTATGAGATTTTTTGTTGTTGTTGTTGTTGTTTTTCAATTAAACAAAATTTCGGGATAAAATCAGTTTTTGTATGATAATTAGCATCGAATTTCATCAGATCATGTTGAATGTTATTAAATTTGATAGAAGTTGATGAAATTATGTTAAATTGACCTGATAAAAAATCTTTATTATAAAATCATTGTACAGAATCTAGAAACATACGATTTTTTGTCAAATTAATGATTCATTTTTATTTTCCTTCAGGATTCGATAAATTTGTTTATAATACAATCGAGTCTGCAATAAAAAATTGTGAATTTATTCAAGTATAAAATATTAATAAGCCAATCGTTGTTGGCGGAATACCGGAAACCGGATGTCGTATCACCTTCCCTCATACACAAGTCGATTCAATTTTTTCATTATCTCATTGGCAAGTTAGCTTCGTACAATGAAAACCGTCCCGCATACCGCAGTCCGATCGTGAACCCTGAAGTCAGTCGTGATCGTTTTAAGACCTGCAGGTGCCACTCTTCCTTGCAGGAGACAAAAGAGCAAACGGCTACGATAAAAAAAAGAGACGATTTTTTCCACCGTATCGAAAATTCTTCGATAAGGGAACAATAAGAGATCAGATTTGGCAACGCTGTGCAAAATACTTCCCGGAAGGTCCTGGCACCGCGCGGTCCCTTCCACTAGTTTCTACGAGGACGATGGACGGTGGTGCCGCGGTGCTTCTCCGTTCGGGACATTCCGTGTCTCGAGAAGGATTCGTCATTACGAATTCGCATCGCGTTTCGCCGAGAGGAACCGAGCCTCGCACGACGTGCGTAGTATCAGGAAATTCTCGTAGCTCATTTTTAAAGGGTGTTTTTTTTTACATTTTTCAAATTCCAGTTCCACTGTTTATCAGAGATTAAAAAAAAGGAGTTTTTGTAATCACCCAGAAAATTAAAAGTTTCGTTTTCAGGTCCGGAGAATCACATCAGATTTTTGCTTTGATTGATTCAGTAATTTTTTAATCATTCGAATAACAAAAACACAATAAAAAAAAAAAAAAAAGATTCGAATGAAATTTGATACCACGTGGTTTCTTGGGTCATTAGTCAAGAATATGAGGTCCAATTTGCAAAATTCAAAATAGTCGCTGGAACCAAACGTCGATGAATAAAATTGAATTAAACACGTTTCTCCTAATTGTCGATTATACCTATATGTATATAACGGTATCAGAATCGCACCCCAGGAGTTACGCCGAGGTGGGGTGTGGTGCCGTGAAATCATCCCCAAACTGGAAAAGAAAACCGGGACAGCGGTCCGATGGGCCCGATTCCAAGAAGGGTTTCGCTACGTGCGAGGGTAAAATCCCGAGGTTCACAAGCCGGTGTTGGTTTTGTTAGCTGTGTGTGTCTAAGAGCCTGTAATACATTCAGACCCACAATCAGAAGGGAAGAGGCTAACAGAACCTTCCTATTCCGCCTCTTAACAAACGCTGCCTAATGTACTGTGAAATCTTTTCACACTGGGTGTCTAATCGATTCTCTATAATCACGCTATTTCGGTCAATATATTGTTACACCGTTTCTAATATATATTCTTGAAACGTTCGATATTCCATACTCCCAAATCACATCACGATAGAATAATTAATCTAATTAATTCACAACATTTCGAGGCCATTCGCGATCCGAGTTGGCGGTTCATATTTGAACAAGTGTTTCTTTTTTCTAGTAGATTAGGATATGTTGTTTTTTTAGTCAATTGCCAAAGTGGCTGCGTCCGGATCGTCCAATAGACGATGATTATGTCTCTAACGATATCGTGAATTTTTTAAAAACTGTAATTGGATCACAGCTTGTGCGAAGTTTTTTCGTCGATTATAACCCTGCGATTGGGGGTGTTTAGGGTTTTTTTTCGTTATTCTCAGTTTTCAAATTTGAATATCGGAGGGGGTCTTCGTGCCTGAATGAAAAAAGGATATGAAAAAGAGTGGCACAAATTTGAAGATACACCTTGTGATTATATTGAGGCATTATACAAGAGGTTGAAAAAGTTATCTTTTAAATATGATAATTAGTCAAGAACCCACCGCACCGTGGCCCTATGCCGGAATTATACAGAATACGTAATTAGCTTTTTATAATCAACGTGTCTTATCAAGTAATTATAACTACAATGAAACATTTTTCGAGCCTCTGGTTTTATCCGCCTTTAACTAACCCGCGAGGTACTATCATAGTTTCTTAAACACACAAATAGAAATAAAAATAAAAAAAAATCAATTATTAAAGTTCAATTATTGTTAACGAATAACAACGAAAGTCTGATTTTTTTCTTCGCCCAATTTTTAATTTTCAAAACACTGATACAGAAAATAAGATTAAAAATTCTGTGATCCTTTTTTTTTAATCAATTTTATAAAAAAAAAAAAAAATTGAACTAGGAAGATAAAAAATTATTTTTGAATGTATTTTATTATCTAAATCGGATTTCGCACGGATCTGATGAAACTTGATCAAAGTTTTATGAAACAGTTTTATTTCTGTAGAATTTGACTCAATTTGATGAAATTTGATATTTTCTAATTTTATGAAAACAAAATCTTAAGATAAAATTTTGGTATAAAAATCTTCTTTTTTTTTTGTATTTAGCAAAGAAATGAGGTAAAATTCTTCGAGGGGAAAGTAACGCGTCAATAGGTCCCGAAATATATTGAGAAATAACTGAAATAATGAGAAATAATTGAAAAAAATTGAATTGAAATAAATGAATTATATCACTAAAAAAAAAAATGTGTCATATCTTGAGTTATTATCCCCCTCGATTTTCTCAGTCCTGCAGACCTCGTTCAATACGATTGACGATAGATTGGATCAAAACGTGGTTGAAAATGTCTAAGATGAACCTTTTTTCAGTTACGTATAAAACTATGTACATACATACATACGTATATGAATGAAAAAAAAAAAGAAAGATGGATAATTTCTGGTCGACCGGTATGACCATATAAACCGGTACAGAGAGAACCAACGTATTTTTGCAGATGCGAAACGGGGCGATGTCCTCCTCGTCTCGAAAAACTCTTTTGGCGAATCTGGTATTACATGTATGTATGTATGTACATGAGTCCTGAAAAGAATTGTGCAGTTAAATTCGTCTCCTTTTTCTCGTTTTGCGTATGTATTCTATATACCGTTTATTGTTAGGCAATATATCGAGCATCCGCGAAACCCTAAAAGGAGGTGCAACGTGCATTCACCACGACGAGGACGAGGTTGCGTGTATTTCTCGGTCGATTCGGGGGCCCACGGTCATGGCCATCGCCACGGTCATAGTGGCCAGATGAAATAAAAAGAGGTTCTTTTTACTCACGCGAGAAACGCCCTGGCATTATAGTCGTTCATCCCGCGAACTGGTTTGCGGCAGACTTTAATCTCGCTCATTTTATTTCACTATTTTATTTTCTTATTATTTTACTTTCTTATTTTTCCCTTTGCAATTCCTCCTTCGGGCCGAATGCACCGAATTAATCCTTTTCTTCATCGCTGGTTCTCGGTCTCGAAACCCGCTTCCATAGGAGGAGAGAAACTATAAAATCGTCTAGACAACCACCTGTATCGGTTTACCTCAGGGTTTAGAGCCCGGTTTTTTATTTTTTTCATATCCGAAGGTGGTAGGTACCCTGTTATTTCTACTGTCACGAATAGATATGAATTATATGGAATATTTTACATCAACGTCGAAAAATTCCATTAGAGATACTTCGTTAAAAATCTGTAGAAAATTTGGCCGGCGCAGCGAACCCATTTTCGAAGATTAGGCGGCCGAGGAGATATCCCATTTCAAAGGACGTTTTCGAACCTGTGTCCATGCGCTTATCAACAACGGAAACACTCGAAAAACACTGCATCGATGAGATAATATTATTAGCCGTTTCAAATCTGAAAGTAATCTATACCGAACTATGTGGCTATCTAAGATTAGGGGAATATTTTTAGACAGTAGGTCCTCACAGTCACACACAGTACAGTGAAAAGGACAAAATTTCAATTGTAAAGTAAATCCGAGGAGATAACCACTCTTGAAGCCAGTTTGAGTCAGTTCAAGTCATGTATAATCAGTAGAATTCAGCTGAAGTCACTTGAACTCTGAAGTTGCTGAAGCCACTTGAACAAAGTCTGAAGTTGCTGAAGCTGAAAGCACTCAAACTCACTTAAAGTCATTTGAAATCAGCTCAAGTTAGTCAAAGTCTGAAATTGGCTGAAAGCACTTAACTTCACTTGGAGCCACTTGAAGTCAGCTGAAGTTATAAGTCAAAGTCTGAAGTTGACTGAAGTTGCGTAAAGTCACTTGGAGCCATTTGAAGTCAGCTGAAGTTGAAGAAGATTTACTCTAAGTCACTTGAAGTCAGGTGAAGTTGATTCAAGTCAGTCGAAGTCAGTTGACTTTTGCGAGTTCTCAAAGCCTTGAAGTCAGGTGTTCGATCTGATTGCCTCCCTTCGCTCTTACGATCTCCTTAGACGTGGTGCTAGAAGATAACCGCGTTAGCCCACAAGAGCTTTAATTTCGCTTTCGAGATAAGATTCTTAATTTAAGCTCGTCCCTTTTTTACTCTCACGTCAGGAGGAGGAATGAATCTTCTGATCATCACTCTGAGCGATTATTTTATATCCCATGTGTAAAATAACGAAAATAAAAGATTTTGGGGCGATTGTGAAAAACGGAACGCGCATGCGCGATAAAAAAAAAGGCCCTAGGGCGGAAAGTACGTATTTTACAATCGAAATCAAAGATTGTGTTGAAACTGGAACCCATTTGTGCAATCCACAATGCAGTCTCATACTTTACAATAATTATGAGGTAATTATGACGAACTTTATGATTAGTAATTGCGAAGTACTAATTACTTTTAGGATATTCAGTCGTTTGGCAATATTTAGAGTCAATATTAGAACATTTTCGATGGAATTGGGTTGTCCAGAACGAGTCCGAGTGTCGGCATAATTTTAACCCAATTCAATTGTTCTTTCGTGAGAATCAATTACCCGACAGGGTATTGTATGATAATTATCTGCATTCATCGATTTTATAACCGACCGGTTTCTCCTACAACGGTTAACAGTGCGGAGTGACTATTTTTCTTCGGTTATCGTAATTCGCGAGAAAAAAAAAGCAACAACTGTGTTTGGACTCTTTCTTGGAGTGCTCCATAAACACTGAAGTACTACTAACGACGGGTTTCTCTTCTTCTTCTTCTTCTTCTTCTTCTTCTTCTTCTTCTTCTTTAAAACGTGGGAGGATTGTGCAGAACGTCCAATATGCCTACACGTGTATCTTCATGCATTATCGCGGGGTTATCAACGGCTTTGATAACCGCATCCGGTCTTATCCCTGTGCACACAAACTCCACAATCGTGGTGGAAAGACACTCGAAGACCTCAGGATTTGACGCGGTCGTGCATCAAGGGGCAAACAGCCCAAGATCGTTGTGTGTATTTTATTTCACCAAAAATTTATCATATTATAGGGATCTGCCGGATATCTGGTAACTATATCGGGTATCCGGCCAATCCGGCCTGATTTTTTCACTATCCGGCCAAATGGACTGTTTTGAAAACGAATAAACTAATTCAAATTCTTCTTTTTTTTAAACTCATCCACATTGCTGTCAGCGCCTCAAAAATTGTTTCTACCCCGTTTCATTCTCTTAGGAGTGGAATTTAAAAAAATGCTCAAACTACTTTTTAGGTATTTGAATAGGCAACCATTTGAAGCAAAGACGAAGTCAATATCTCATCGGACGGAGGAGATATCGATGAATCCGCGAAAACATGTTTTACCGCTTTTAACCCGCTTGAGGGACGGATTTCGAAAAATCGCTTCTTAGTGGGTGTTTATGAAGGACAGGGAACATGATGCCCGAATTTCAAGATTCTAGGTCAAGGGGTTCGGGTTGGGCGTTGAGGCCACTTGTTCCTTTATAGATATAGATAGAAGATAGAAGATTGGGCGATTTTCTCGTGCCGGATACCGTATATCCGGCCAAATCGATATCCGGCACATCCCTACATGGTGATAGTCATTTTTTTCTCGAAAATTGAGTCTCACAATTGATTTTTCGAGTTTTCTAATCATCTTTGTATATAATGTGCAGCGAAATCCTGCAGAGCGGAGTCGAATTCATGTCCTTTACCCGTAGTTTATAGGATGCGGCTTTTTCCCGCGGTTCCGCAACGTCGCCGCTCGATCGGATCTCCATGGAGACAGACACCCCCCGCCGCCCCTCTCTTTACGCAATAATCGCGACGCGCCCTTTTTGGGATTCCCTTATTTCGCGAGGGAGCTAGAAGCGGGAAGAGAAACAGAAATTGTCGTTTTATGATCATTTTTTTTTTTGTTTCGTCATTGATTAGCGTGTGTTTGACCCCAAATCACGATACACGTGTCGAGGGATGTAGAAAATAGATATCATCACACATGTGTATTTGTGTACTTACTCACGTACCACCTATGTACATGTGTGAAGTGGCATCGGTTCAGCTTCCAAAGAAGAGCTGTGAGCTATCGGTTCAACGCCTCGCGTTTTTTTTTTTTTTACCCACTGTGTTGAGATAAAAAATTATCGGCTCAATTTAACATCGTACAATGTATGATATCGATACACATGCGAAAAACGAAGAAAACGAAGATAAGACACGCGTGTATCTGATACCCCGCGTCTTTTAAATTCTTATTATATCCATCCAACTATATATATATATACGGGTATGTACATATAGTCAGGTTGAGACAACAGCTGCTACGATTTTATTAGCTTCATTTTTCATCCTCTTAACTTCGAAGATCGAAGATCGAAGATTACCCACATGATTTAAATTTGGATAAGGTATAACGTTTATATCGTTTAAATTTGGTGATAAACTTATATAAATTGAAGAAAAGGGCGAATTTGAATTTTAAACAATCAATGAACAACGGTTATAAAAAATTCACCCGTTAATCGATACAAATTTATAAAACTAGTCAATTTTTTATTGTCGATAGTTGATCAATTTTATTCTTCTCCTTATTCAATTTTTTTTATCACTGTATCATTTATACATATTCGAATAAATCGATGACAAATAATTGTGCGCTTGTTTTTTTTTTATACACTTTACATAATTTATTGATTAAATATAATTAATGATTCAAATATCGTTGAATTAAATAAACTCTAAACTTTACATATTTTAGAATGATAATATTCTGTTTTATCAGTGTCTCAATCAATTCAAAATTTCTTTCTGTCTTTTAATTTATTATTATGATTATTATCACTAGAAAGAATTCGGTTTTTTGTATTCGATTGCTCTTTTTTTTTATTGTATTCTTCTATATCTAATCTTCTGATATAATGAAAGTTAATACACCATCGGCATCTTTCCTCCCCCTCTGGCTTCTGGGCTTCTTGAATTTAAAACTGAAATTGATACGGTTTTAAGTACATGACACGTAATATCGTATTTTGTACACCGAAACCGAGACCCGTTTCGTTTTAAAAACGTGTATCAATTTACACCCTCGAGAAAATCTAATGTGTCAAAAATACTGTCTAATGTATCACACCAACGATTTTTTTTATTTTTTTTTGGCAGAATTTATCCTTTTTTAGTTGGGAGCTTGTTCGTTTTTCTTTCTATCCGGAGGCTAAAATCTGACCCCTTAATTAAACTCTCTTATTCATACATATGAATAATTTGATCGAATCACCAACGCATCACGTCTTGTATTTCACGTATATACATATCTACTTGGGTCCGGCTATGATGCACCTGCGCCTGCATCACCACCGGTCGTTTGGATTTCTTCGGTTCTTTCACCTGCAGGGATGCAGTCTTTTACTTCCTTCTTTTTATCCTTCTGGCTCGTGCCTGACGCCAAATAAAATGAACAACGAGAAACCGAGCAGGAAACATTATGTATTTACTGTTTGACCCTTCTGGATTGCGGTGCGAGGAGACGCAGAATTTCAATTCTCAAATTCTAGAGAATAAATCATTTGGAATATATCGAACAATGGACGAATTGATGCGATACTTGAAAATTATATGTGATATTCATTTTTTTTTTCTGACAGAAGAATAAAAATAAAAATTTCATAAACTATGTGAAAAATGTATGATTGAAGTTAAATTATTTTTTATCTATCGGGAAAAAAAATTATTGTTGCATGATTTATAAATAATTGAATGAAATTTTATATAATTGTATGGAATTTATATTGAATTTGATGGAATTTTCATCCCATCTGATCAAAATTTATCCAAGTATAGAAAAATAAAAAAAATTTCTTTCTATTTCTATCGATTGATATATAATTACTTCTAATTAATTAATTCAAAGGTAAAACAGTGAAATAAAAGAATTTTCATCCACCGACTAAGGAATTTTGATTCTACATCGCGTCTATTCTTAGGATTCCCTTTTATCGAAGACATTCGCTATAAAAATGATTCCCTTTTGATGGTCGGGTTGAATCAACTTGACGAAGTAGGTGTTTAGAATGCGACGAACATTGAGAAACTGTTTTAAAGTTTGCCGAAAAGACTTGAGACGCTGGAGCCTTCGACGATCCTCTTTCCCCGATCGTCATCGTCAGGAAATAATTGAGAACGACTTCAATTACCCGAAAAGCTGAAAAAAACGTCGTTTCGGATTCCAATTACCGGTTCCTCGATCACCATCTTGTTCTATATGTACTTAACGGACTGTAAGAACCACTTCCGAAAATTGGCCTCTAGATTGGATACCCATCAAGTTTTTGGACAGGTGTTGTAAATTAGTGCGAGGACGAGAAAACGAGGCCACTTTGTCTCCTCAACTCTTCAACGGAGTATATATATATACCAAGAAATAATAAAACCCGGCTCAACCGGACGTACAAAAGCTCCCCAGGTGTCTTCGAATGTGTCTTTGTGATTCACTTCTGGTTCCTCTAAGAAACAAAAATTCAAATAATCATCTATGAGACATTTTTACGAAATTCTTACGACTTTTTACAATTTAAAATAATAATAATAATAATAATAATAGTTTTTCGTAGATCGTTAAATAATTGAAAGGTTACAAAATTTAATACCGATTTTTTGGGGAACTCAAAAATTCAAGAATCTTAATTTTCTCATAAAATTTGTCCTGACTTTATAAAAAATCAATATAAGACTTTTCAATTATCCAATTTCAATTGTGAATCCAAATTTCCTCATTTATTCGTAATAATAATAATAATAATAATAATAATCTACGAAAAATCTGAAATTATCCACTGTCAACAAATTCTTGTCAATTAGTAGCAGAAGAAGAAAAAAAAAATTTGTTTCTTTACGTCAATTCTATCTGGATGTATACACATAAATGAATATCAGTTACATCACATGTTTCATTCTTCTTCAAATTATCATTATTATCATTATTATTATTCAAACTTCATTGTAGAGGCGCACGTAACGATTTCCCCCATCTGTTATGTAATTGGTCTCATATGTATATATACTTCGGTAGTTCTTCAATGTAATTTTGTCACACTTGTGTGTACCTAGTTGTTTTTTTTTTTTTTTTTTTTTTAAACAAAAGCACGCAGGGGTCGGCTGGTCGGAAAACTCGGGATCATTACTGGCATGCGGTGTCGTCGTCGTCCCCCCAGACATGTCTGAAGACAGTGAGAATCGTGTATAGAATTATTCATTTAACCCCAAGGGCGTGAAGAAACGAAATCGGCTTGAAAACAAGTAAAAATAGATTGGAAATAAATTATAAAAAATGTAGCGAAATATTGCGATTATCCTAACTAGTTTTATTAATGACGAAATCAACTAATTTATTCGCGATGTTCAACCAGCCTCGTGTAGTTTATCCGGCTTCCGTTTATCCGGATATCCGGTTTCTGTGCGTTGCAGCAGCATACATTGCGCTCATATTATTTCCACTCTCGTCGATCTTCACGTGTTAATTATTATTTCTGTATACAATTATACTCGTTTATAAATACGAATATTATTATGTAACTGGAGGATCATATATATTCTGTGAATAAAAGGTGTTTCATTAATTAACAATGGCTAGTACTTGACAATTGTTTGTTTTTTCGAAATTCTCGATCGAATACAGTAAAAAAAAAAAATGTATTTAATTAGTGTTTATTCAAGTGCATGCCTTGACCCACTTTTTTTTCTTCGTTTACACACTTCACACAATACAGTTGGATAAAACTCGCTCGTGCAATGAGCTTATAGGAAGTATCCCTAGGATGAATAGAATTTGAAAAAAAAAATATTAAAAAATTTCTTATTCTGACCGCGTTTGTCTAGTCGCAGGAGTTCCGACACTAATGAATGGCTGGCTCGGCTCTGTCGGCAATTAATCATAGCCCGACGTCTTATCTCGGGGTAGAACGACATGAAAACGAAAAAAAAAAAGAAGGAAAAAGGAAAAATTACCTGACTCTGCGTGTCTTCGTGTGCAGAGAGAGAAGAAGAAGAAGAAGACGAAAAAGATGATGATTTTTTTTCCCCTACGAAGAAAGAAATCTGGTCGACACGAAAGTAATGGAAAAATTGCAGAAATAAAATAAATAAATTGATTAAATAATTATATATATATACATAGATATACTTTGATTATTATTTTTATATATTTGCTATTTTTTTATTATTTTTTGTTTATTATTATTGGGTGCCACGAGGCTATACATAATGTACACGGTATCTCTTCCTGCCAACAGACCTTCTTACCTATTACATAATATTGAATTTATTTTTGTATGTTTTTTTTTTAATCAATGAGTCTTATCAATTAATTATAATCATTAATTATAATCAAAACAGTTTCGATCATACCTTCGTCAATATAGTTTTTCGTGTGTGTGTGTGGTTTTTTTTGTTTTTTTTTTTACACCACTTTGAAGTCGATTTTTACTTTTCATTTTAATCAATTTAATTTATCAAATTATCGTAAGAAATAATTAGCGTACTATTATTCCAATTTTTCTTTTTTTATTTTGCAATTTTAATGTTTCTCTTTTTTTACTTTGTTATTGAAGAAAAATTAAGAATAAAAAAAAAATGAAATTTAAAGCAATCATTGAATCGTTACAATGAATTTTTTAATTAGAAAAAATAATATCATTCTTTTCTTGCCAGTAGATGCAAAAAAAAAAAGTAATATACACGTGTATAATATACTCAACTAAACTATATTTATTGTACATAATTATAATTATAAGTATATATTGATGATTAGTGTAGATTATAATTTTTTTTTAACGGAACATTTCCTTTTTTTTTTTAATTAATTTATCATTTTATTTAATTCAGTTCTGTCTGTGTTCAATTTTTCGTTTTATTTTTATTTCTGTATTATTTATACCCAGAACTTTGAGAATCGATGATCGGATGATGATTTTTGGTTGATTTAAAAATATCGAGTCAAATAATGATTAACAATTCTTAGTAAGTAGATATAATAATGTAATAAAAAGAATATTTTCTCAAAGTTCGGATTCCATTTTTCTTTCTTTTGTGTTTTTATAATATAAATGATTATCGATTAAAATGATGATAATATAGCTGCGTTATAAATTTAGCTACAAAAGAAGAAGAAGAAAAACAATTAAATAATAAAACTAAACTAAACATTCATTTTTGTCGTTATTGTTATTTTGTTTGTATGATAAAAAATACATTATATAGATATAGATTATATAACATGCAATATTGTGAAAATTTACTTGTAGAAATATATAAAAAACATGATTGGCGATTTTTAAAAGTATATAAAAAAGAAATGAAAAAGAAAATAATAATATATATATATATATATATAGTATATCAATGAAATTATTACACAATACTAAAAAATGTCTTACTAAATTAATAAACTGCCTCATATTCAGATGCCTGGCAATTATTTATCGGAATGGGATATAGTATAATTAATTCATTAATAATAAATTGTATAACAATATTATCGGTCACTTATCAACTTGATTAGTCTTCAAAATATCTCTACATAGGATCGCTTTCAATCGCTTATGTATCAATGTGTCTATGTTAATCATTATTTATTTTTATTTTTTTCTTCTATCTTTATCAGATTCTTATTCTTTTCATTTTTTTATTTTTTCTTTTCTTGTGTCTCATCTCATTTGATATTATAATAATAATAGTAATACACGTATATTGGGTACATGTGTAAAAGTATTATTATTATTATTATTATTATTATTTATTCCTCTTCGCCTCTTAACTCAGTTACACTTATATTTATACTGTATATATATATATATGTAAATGCTATAGATAATGATACAGACGGTGCATTTTCTTATGTACACGTAGTTTTTTGTGACCCGACCCGACTCGACTTGACTCGACTCGCCACAACGCCCGGCCCTCGCGTCACACTATTTTCCAAATCGAGGTATATAGGCGACAACGCGACAAAAAGTTTCTATCTTTTTATACGAACTATGCATTATTTATAATATTATATTTTATTAACAGTAATTTTCATTCTTTTATTATTGTTTGTTCTAGATGAAACTTTATAAATTTACTACAGTTTGTGTATGTATAGTTTTTTTTTCTTTTTTTTTGTACAATAAAAGAGTGACGACAATAAAGTATAAAACGAAATTATTATTTTGCCAAAAAATTTCGCTAGCTTTATTATATATTTAATCGGGGAAAAAAGGATTTGTTGTTTCAATTAGTTTTTTTTCTTCACGTTCTTCTAGAATCTTGATTTCGATTATACTTCAAATACAGGCACAGGATAAAAAACTCTATTTTCTCATTATTATTGTCAGCAGCACTTATGTATTTTTCAAGGGGCTATTGATATTATTATTTACAAACAGTTTTAATAAAACTGTTTCACTTATTCCGGTAAATTAAATGATTTTTCATTTTTTTTTTTCTAGAAGTAATTTAATTCAAATTCAATTCGATTACGAAGAAGAAAAAGAAACTAACGATGTGATTCTAACTCGGCGCGCGTCTGTAGCTGCGAATATTTTTGGCATTGTTTAAATACACAAGGTTTTAATAGATTTCATAAAGATAATAAATCATAATATCGTCGAGTGATGAGGATAGGTACGAAGTCGAGGGCGCAGGTCAACGTTACATGGAATTAACAATTTCTTCACTGTCCGGGGGGGGAGATTCCGGTGATCAAATTAATCAACCGTTTGTGATAATGTTAATAATAATTACAGTTGTGTGCACCAACAAAGTGCGTGCACCGTTTCGTTAATCTTAGAGGCACCTTTCTTTCTCTTTCTTTCATTTTAAATCGCTTTCATTCGACAGTGTTTCCATTGTTATTATATTTATTTGTTTTTGTTTTTAGTAACGGCGCATCGTCTTAGTGTCTAATTAGCTTAGTACATATACTAATGTAGTTAAATCAATTATTTAGTAATAGGTAATTAGTAGGAGATCACCTATAGTGCATAGTGGGTATTGTTATAGTATTAATAATTGTCGATTTGGCAGTATGGCAATTTTCAATTATTCATTTTTTTTTCGTTTTTTTTTTATCGATAGATGGAAATTTTCATGTCTTCAATTCATCCATTTATATTTATACTCTTCGTCTCTCTTACTGCGATGGTAGAGTGTGACGCGCAAATTTGAGTCTTTCAACGATATTTGATTCTTCTAATTGTTTTTTTTTTTTTTTAATTTTTTTCCAACTCCAAATCACTACGTAGTTTTGTTGTAATAGGCAGTAGAAATATTAAATCCTGTTCTCTCTATTCAATCCATGTCTCTATGCTAAAAATTTCACTAGCTAGATTATGACGAAGAAGTTTTTATCTATTCAGATTCATTTTATTTTTCATTTCATTTCATCGTTAAAAAAGTGGTTTTTTCTCAAAAATTCTTCTTAAGTTACATTTTAGTTAGGTGAAAATTGTTTCACATTTTAGGTAAAATATTTTACTTATATGCCCGTTCAGATATGTCCGTCTCTGTGATAACATCGTTCTCTTCGATTCTCGGTTTTTATTTTTATTTATTCATTTTTTCAAATTTTTTTTATCTACTTACGCAAATGAGACAAAAAATTCGATTTTGAGTAACAAGTCTTATTTTCGATAATGAAAATTCAATTTCTCGATATGGATTATTCGTCAGTTATATCGACGATATTAACTAGACAAGATTCATTTTAATAATTAGAACTATTAAATTTTTTTATCAAATTTGGCTAAATCGATTTCCTATGATTTTTTTCTTTTTTTTTTTAATTTTCGTTTCAATTAATTATTTTATTCATTACAGCGCGCGGATGTCGTATCATCACTCTACGAAAACAATTATCTTTATAACAATGAAAATTTCCTTTCGAAATTGCTCCTCCTGCTTTTCGCCCAGTTTTTGCTATTTTATATTTATAATACTAACTAAAATTACAGTCAACGTTTAATCGACAAAACGTCGTCATTCTTCTTTCAAGTTTAATTTTAAAACATTTTGTCACTACTACTTTACCTAAGAATATTATCGATAATAATTGTCTCTGTAAAATAAGAATATAATTATTCTCTGTCTATCGATAGCTGCGTTCGAATGACACTGTTTCTCACAAAATCAGTTTTTACACTCGACGTATTCTCGCAACTTCACCAGTCTCCCGATTTCTCTGTTGCTGCTGCCTCTCCCTTCTCTCTATCGTATTTTCCCTACGATCGATAGATTCTGATCGTCAGTTGGCGTAGTGATCGAACGAACCCAAGTACTCGAGGCTCGCTCGATAGCAGAATTGGTACTGGTCCTGAAAACAAGAATCGTCAAAATCCCGTTCCGCGAGGGCTCGCGGATCTCTGAACTTACCTCGGTCTGGACCATGGCGGGACGTTGCGTTCTCAGTATTCTAACAGTCTGGAAGATATCGACGACCCCCTCGTACTGCATGCGTTCCAAAACGATGCTGAGGGATATGAAGACTCCGGTGCGCCCGACGCCGGCGCTGCAGTGAACCGTGATGGGTCCGTCCTGCCCGAACTGTTCCTTGGTCTTGTGAACTTGTCCGATGAAGTCGATGAACCCGTCTCCAGATTTCGGAACTCCTTGTTCCGGCCAGTCTATGAATTGGAATTGTCTCACCGTCCGGCTCGCTCCGTCCCTGGCGTCCGTGACTTTGAACTCGCGAAGGATGTACTGTGGCATGTTATACTCGGCGATGGGATCGACCACGAAGCACTGGTACCTTATCGACCGATCCGAGGGCCAGTATTGGTGGCATTTCTCCCTCCCCATCTCCTTGAGTTTCGTGAGCATAACGACTATCGTCGAATTGTGCTCCCAAAGCATGCGCCAGAAGTCGTCCGTCGTGTCGCCCAGAGGACCCTGGGTGGCTATGTAGGCGCCTCGGTACCGGTACCCGTCTATAAGACTGGCGTTTATGTAGTCAGATCCCTCTATGTTTCTCTGCGGCTGAAGACACACTCTGGTGCACTCGTAGGGCAGGATGTGAACGAGTCGATTTTTGTGCTTGTTGCAGGCCAAATTCGCGGATATGAATCTAGTCGAGTCAGCCTTGATGTTCGAGAGTTTTTTGAACTCCAGTTCCATCCCAGTTATGTTGTCTAGTTCCGGTTGCATCAGCTTCTGTATGTGGGAGTGCAGGTTTCTAGCCGGTACTTCCGTGTTGCCGCATATCACGGCTTCGAGTAGAGCGTCGTGTATGAATATATACTGATCTTCCGTCTGGACCATGTAGTTTCTCTGCGCCCTCAGGCACGTCACGTGACCGTATATGTCGATCATCTTTTCGTGCTTTATCCGTTCCAGCATCGAGTCGATCACGATGAAGCAGCCGGTTCTCCCTACTCCGGCGCTGCAGTGGACGACCAGCGGGCCGCTGTCGGGGATGTTGAGGGACTTTACGCGGCGCAGGAACTGGAGGAACGGGGCGGGGTGTTCGGGGACCCCGTGATCAGGCCAGGCCGTGAACTGGAGCTGCTTGATCTCCCGTCTCTCCGAATATCCGTTTCGGCAGACTTGGAAGGTCCTGATGCAGTAGGTTGCCAGTTCCTGGACGTCGCTTATGGTGACTGTCATCTGGCCGTAAGTATCCGCGCCTCTTGTCGGCCAGTACTGGTCGCATTTTATCCTCGTCCTCTCCTCCAGCTTGGTCATCATCACTATAGTACTGGTCCTCAGCTCCCAGCACATTCGCCAAAAATCGGCGAAAGTGTCTTGAAGGGGTCCCTGAGTTGCCACGTAGGCGTTCTGCTTTCTGTACCCGTCGCAGTAGTTCGCGTTTATGTAGTCCGAACCCAGCATCCCGTCAAGGGACTGGAGGATAACTCGAGAGTGATCGTAGGCGATGACGTTGGCGTAACGATTCTTAGGCTTGTTCACTTCCATGTTCGAGTGATCCCAAGTGAACTGCTGACCCGGTTCTATGGACTCGTACTCCTGACTGAATTTCAAATTGTCGTTTGTCTTCAGTCTCTCTATGTGGTTTCCTAGCTCGCTGATCGGAATTGGGGGGTGAGAGATCATCCCCGGGGTCTGGAAATTCAAACGACGCATTTCCACCGGGTCCGAAGGCGCGTGACTCGAGCTAATGTCCGCCGCCATCAAGGGACGAGTTACCGCCGCCTGGTCCGGAGCCTTGCAGGGCTGTCTACGCCTGCAATAATTCATTAAAATAGTTTCGGTTTGTCCCTACGAGAGAAAATAATCGTTTGATTCACTCACTTTCTGATAACGAACAAGAGAACTAGGAACACACTGCCCATTAGAGCCGCGATTATGGGTCCGACGACCCACACCATGCCCGGTTCCGGGCCGCTGCTCGTTACAGATACTTCCGAATTTCCGTCTACCGTTGTGTTCGGGTTCGGACGGCTCGGAGGCTCGCCGGGTGGAACTTCGCGCATGTCTAGCGCCAGGTATTCGGAGAACGGTGACGACGTGTAGAGGTGCTGGATGGAAGAATATGGACGATTATGGGTGTACGAGGTCTCGTATATTCGTCGCTGCGACTTACCTTTCTCGGAGTATCGACGATGGCTCTCACGAAGATCCTGTACCTCTTGTTTCTGTCCAACTTCCTGTTGACATTCCCTTCGTATATGCCGCCGCTTCCGAGATGAAAAGTGTATGGAATATTCCTCTGCAAGAATTTCGCCGCCACATACGGCGCGTTTTCCTTTTCCTGTTTACCGCCGATGTTTGAGAACATATCCTCCGTAAATTCGTCCGGCTGTTTGTGACTCGTTGCTTCGTCCTCAGGTGCGACGATCAAGAGGTAATGAGAAATCGGTCCGTACTCTTCGGAGGCCTGGGGTAAAATTACCTGAATCTCTTCGCCATTCACGACCCCATAGAAGTCGGGTTTCACCATAGGCTTGGGAGCCGCCATCTGTGTCGTCACTGTGATTTTTGCCGGAGGTCTGTACTGTCCGTCAGAAGGAACAGCCGTGACGTTTACGTTGTAGGTCGTGAATGGGGCCAGTTCATTGACTGTGGTGGTCGTGGTTTGAGGATCCACTACTATCTGCTTCCTCTGGACGACCTGGGTCTGCGTTATCCCCTGGGAATCCACAAACTCCTTTATAGCGTCAAAGGAAATTGTGTAGTTTGCCGGATTCAGTCTGATCGGCGATGTCCACACCAGAGTCATCGAGTGCGTCGACACGTCGGGAGCTCTCAGGTTTAACGGTACGTCCTCTGGCTTGACCTTGACTGTAACTTTGTCACTGAGTCTGCCGAGGCCCGTTTTGTACCTGGCCGCGACTGCGACAGCGTATTGAGCATATTTTTCGAGATTCACGAGGTTCGCTGACTCCGTAAGGCCCACGACCTTCTGCTGCCACTCGTCGAGATCCTCCACCGCGGTCATAGTGTAGAAAATCTGGTACCCGATTATCTTTCCTCTGTTCGGAACGGCCTCCCACCACACTTCAACGCTGGACTCCGAGGTCGCGACCGCCTTTACGGACATCGGAGCCCTTCCGATGTCCTTTTCAGTCTGTATCGTGATTTTCTCAGAGTTCGGACCAGCCCCCTGCGAGGTGTAGGCTTTCACGTGAAAAACGTAGTCCGTGTTCTCCTCGAGATTCGTGAACACCGCTCTAGTCTGTGTCGTGTTCCTCTCAATGACCGTCGTGTGGTCGTTTTTCTTGTTGAACTGTACGTCGTAGCGAGTTATGCGCCCGTTCCTCTGCTGCCTCGTCGGCTGATCCCAAGTAACACACACAGTGTCCGGAGTCTGAAAGTGAAACGTCAGATTCGTCGGTGGTCCCGAAGGCGCCGCCTCAGGACTGAACCAGTAGCGGAACGTCTCTTGGCCAAATCCTATATGGTTTTGACCCGCCACTCTGAACTCGTAGTCGACACCTCGCTCTGTGGATAGACAGGGATTAAACGATCGTCCAAATACGAAAATATCGGGCACTAATTACCAAGATCCGTGATTTTAAGGGTGTTTTTGTGAGTACCCTCCAGAAACTCCTCCTTCAACGTCCCGTTCTTTATGCCCCATCTGATTCTGTAGCCCAAAAGCTCTCCGTAGGTCTGACTTGGTCGGCCCCACTCGAGCTCCAAGCTCACCGGATTGTTTCTCTCCATTACCCTGAAAGCCGGAGTAGATTTAGAATAGATCTGTGAATTCCGTTGTTAATTTACAAAATTCCAAAAACCCACTTCAAATTAACGTGGGGTCGATTCGGCACCCCTCCAGGTGTCTGGACGTGAACCGGCTGGGATCGATCGCCGTCTCCCTTTCTCGTCAAGGCGGCTACTTGGACAGAGTATTTAGTGTCTGGCTGGAGCCCGGTTATATTCAATTCTAAGACATCCTCGAGGACGTCTCTGCGCATGGGATCGTTCAGCAGAGCTTTACCCTGTGGATCGATTAGATTATGGCGATGGTGAAAGATCGAGGGGATCGAGGGGAGTTTTTACCTCTTCTCTGACTTCTTGAACGTGAATATGATACCCGCGTATGAGACCGTTCCTGTCCTTGGCGAGAGGAGGCTTCCACTCAACGTGAACGGTAGTTGAATTTATCGCGGACGCTTTTACTTCCTGAGGGTCTCCCGGCACTGCAACGCGACTTTATATTAGTCCGGCTTCTTTACGTCGTTGATATTATACATACACACAGAACTACAGTCTCGCGCACAATTCTCATATGTACAAAGCATAATTGACCATAACTTGAGGGGATTAAAAATTGTAACGTAAATTCGTATAAATTTAGCTGAAATAAAAATATATTAAATAATAGAGATTCGAATTTGTATTTCATATCAAATTTTCGATAATTTGGGTAAAATAAAGTCGGAGAAAAATTGAGGGAAATGAAAAGTAGATAAATCAGCGAAGCGAGGAATAATCTGAGACGAAAGATTTTCTCCAGAGGTAGAGGAGTTAATTTTTTGTTAATGATTACTTCCACTGCGAGAGAAAGAAAAAGGGAAAACGGAATCAGGGGTGAAACAATAAAAAATACAGAAAATAATCAGTTCAAGCTAATAAAATCCAGTCGCACATGAACGGCACAACACATAATATTCAGGTACTAAATACCTGTATTCTACCTTTGTCTTTCTTTTTTTTTTATACGTTTTTTTTTCTTACAATTTCTTCCATTTGAATACCAATAATATTTGTTTTTGTTTTTTTTCAACGCGTTTATCGATCGTCGCAAAGTATTGGACGGTCCATGATTACAGTATTTGTTTAACACCAATTTTAACAAATTCGAAGAATGTAAATATCTGATCAGAGTAGCCTAATTATTTATTCAGTCAGGAGATTCATCAGTAATAAATTCATGGACGATCTCATACTTGTATAATAAATCAACGAAGAAGAAAAAAAATTGCCTACCTAAGTTCGGAAATTGTTATTCTATAAATTACACGAATATAATAATAATAATTAATTTCAACCACTCGCACATCAATAACGGAATAGGTTCTACTACAGAGATAGCCACTCGAAAGATATAAACTGCAGCATAATTTTTTTTTTCTTTTTGCCAAGTTGGAGAATTAAAAAGTAAAAAATACTCAGCGCAATTTTTCAGTAAAAAAATAACTGCATTATAGTAAAAAAATTGAAAAGGCACAACGTTTTTTCTTTTCTTTTCGTTTGCCTTTGAGATGAGGACTTCGATGAAAAATACTCACTTGGTTCAGCTGCGCCCGAAAAGTGGCCAAAAAATTGGAAAAAAAAGAGAAAAAATCGTCAAAATTCATGTCAACTTCGCTGATCATTTTTTTTTCTTTTTTCGGATTATTAAATTACAAAATATCGTTCTTTGTATTCAATTATCATTAATTGAATTGGGCTCTCTCAGCTCTCTATCAAAAATATCCTGATGAATAAAAAAAATCTTTCATCTTTTTATTTATATTTTATATTTTTTATTTCTGATTGGCTGAATGATTGATTTTTCTCGGCCCTCAGTATCGGATGATCGCAGAGAGACGGGAGACGTGAGAATATCTTTAGCATGCGCAATCACTACTATCCAAATATATTAAATAAAAGAATATATATATATATGTAACTGAAATCCAATTTAACGACACACGCGTGTCGATTATAGTATATTATCATATATTGTAAATATATAATAATTATAGTATACGTAAGATTATGAGAAATAACGAAAAAAGATTGTTTTCTTAACAAAAACATATTTACAGTAAACAAGAAACTGTTATCTACGGTATTAAAATTTTGTCATATAATATAGAAAAACATATAAAAAATCATCACTCCTCAGATTTTGTATTATTATATACAAAAAATTCACGTTGTGTTTCAAACTGTGTCTCAAAGGAACAAATTTGAAAACAACAAAATTGAAGAAACAAACAAATTCAGAATTGAAAAAAATTTTTGGCTTCAGGATCGGTGGGCAAAAATCGTAGTTAAAAAATTCACCGTGAGGAATATATATATATTAAAAAAAAAAAACACCACAAAAACACTGTTTTGGTATTTGGCAAAAAATTTGACTTTTTTTTCTAATCCAAATTCTTCTTCTTCTTTGTAGTTGGGTTTTTCTTTAAAAAATGTCAGCTGCGCGAACGTAAGTACTTCGCACATATCTCATCCACCACCCGCACATTCATCCACTCTGATTGTGAGATTTTTTTCGAAAAAAAAAATGTATAATTGAGTGACAATTATACTTCAAAAACTTGTGTTATATGCGCCTGAACCAGTTCAGAATTATTCTTTCAATTAAACCAAATTATATGATAACAATATAAAATAAATCTTTATATTCATGCTTTAATTACAGAGACTGATATCCCAGAGGATTATCAGATTTAAATAACTTTGAAAGAAAAAATTGTCTGTAGGATTCATCTTTTAGCATGCGGAATAAATTTCAAATTCATTATAACAACTCGGTAGAAAAGAAAAATGCATTCTAACGAGCCTAAAATATATTACTTCAGTAATTAATAATATCGTTCTCATACCCAAAAAGTTATCAGGAATTATACGAAAAAAAAAAAAAAATTTTAATTAAAATAAAAAGGGAGATTTTGTTGTAGGTTTACTAATTACTTTTCTTTTTTCTCTTCTCGATGTATGTGAATGAAAAATACTGTATTTTATACATACAATAATTTCATTCATATACATTGATTTTTCATCTTCGTATCGTCGATACCTACTCGAAGAGTTGTATCGCAGATAGATTTTTCTTTCCGAAGGAAAACGATAATTCGTTTCGTTCATTGTTACCCAAGTAAACTGCAGGCGATTGGGGTATATAATAAACGTATTGGTATTCAAATGTATAAAAGTTATAGTCGCATGATCAATATTGCCGAGGTATTTCTTTTTTCGTCGATATTTACTCCATATATTCGTATGTTTCTTTTTTATCTTCTCTCTTTTTCATTGTATGATACACAATCGCTCAACCATTCACACATTTTGCCTTTCGCAGCGGCTGCGCTTACTTCGACTTGACATTATTCCGATCTTTGAGACTCGAGCAACGACGTAGTGTATGAAAAGTATCGGTAAGCCCAGCGAGCTGCGTAAGGCCCAAGTACATTTCGCATGACAGTTCAAAGTGGGGTGCGTAGTAGGTGCTTTATAGTGCTTAGGGGTGCGTTGTAGCACGATCGATATTGTGCGCTTATGCGTATATAGTATATATAGAATTATTTATATTCAAATATCATTGTGATTCCATGGTGCTCAACAATTATAATAATCATAGTTATGGTGGTGGTGCAAAATTAGAGCTGCTTGTGCCCAGAAAATTAATTTTTTGTGCTTTAAATACGAGCTTTGCCAATATAGTGCTTTTTAGCTGCGGTGCTTTTCACTTTTTCACATTTCGGGATATAAAAGCTCCTTCGATAAGCAGAGTCTGCAAATGTTTTCTTGTTTTTCGCTCCGTTGTTGAATTAAATTGTTTTTATATAATCGTCATCGTTTAGCTGGATAATATTTTCAATAAATTTAGTTTATTGTTACTGAAAAACAATTTCTCGATAATAAATAATAAATTAGCGATAAAATTTGATGTTTCTTTTCTTTGTTTTTTGTACAGGTATCGTGTATCAGTTTTTTTTTTGTGTTAAATTCTTGCTATTTCTGTGCATCGGAGTATTTCATGCGATGAGTATCTCTTGGGGATATATTGAGTATAATTTCGTATCATGACAATGAATAAAAGAAAGAAGAAAATTTTTGTGTAGAAAAAAAAATTAGATTGCAAAAAATGTTCCCATGCATCGGCGTGCCATTCATTGGAATATTGAACATAATAATGACGTGTAGTGTTCTATGATAACATGTGTGGAATTTTTTGTTTGAATAATTTGCAGACTCGGCTTATAAACTTATAGTTTGAAGGCAATTATTATGGGATTTTTTTTTCCTTTTGATTAATTATTTAGTTTTTTTTTCTTCTTTTCTTTTACCAAGTTGGAAGGTTTGTTTTCATTATGGAAACTGGATCGAGGATATATGAAACAAAGTGTGTGTATAAATTTAATAGGCATGCTATCTAACATGTGCAAACAATAGTAGAACTAAATGTTTCAACTAAAATAAGATCTTAATTAATCTTATATAGTTTGCAGATATTGATTAGTATTATTATCATTATCAATAGATATGTAGCAGTTTATGAAATGAAAATAATCAATTTTAATTAAAGAAAAGAGAAGGTGCAGATGTAATTTATAATTAACGCGTGAATTATTTCAATAAATCTGCACATTAAAATTGAGTTTTACTCATTTTTTTCTCTAGATATGATGAAGGAAAATTAGTAGAAACTCACATGATTTGAGACTATATTTCTTATATCGTCGAAATAATGAGATTGAGTTTAAAAAAAAACTGATAATAATAATCGTATTATACAGTAGATAAAATAAAGAGTATTAAATGAAAATGAGAACAAAAATGAAACTAAATAATGAATAAATAAAAATGAAAGGAATAAATATTGAAATTATTAGTCACGTTAATAATCACCAGAAAAAACATCGATTTACATATCATTAAATAGATATATAATCTTAAAAACTAGCTGTTCAAAACCTGCTTCATCATCCTCCTGCAAAAGCTTCAAGGAAAGACAAAAAGTGATGATTATTATTTTTTTTACAAAAATAGCTGTGTCAATTAATATTAGTGAAGAAAATTGTTGATTTATTTCCGTTTTTTTTTCAACCGTTAGCAAAATCCCCTGTAAAAAATGTTTTGCTTTATAAAAAAGGTTGTAGGAAAAACATTTTTTTTTTTAGCTGAATTCAAAAATTATTATCAGCTCCCAAAAATGTCCGTGGCTGCTTATTGTTAACATACCTGTAAAAAAATGTTGCCTTCGGAATGTACATTTTCAGTACAGACCGGTGGAAAAAAATGCAACGGTTTTAGTTTTTTTTTGTTTTTTCTCTTTTTGGTGCAAAAATTCCAAAAATATAAAATTTTGCCAGCCAAAAAAATACGGCCAACGTTTATTATGTCTTTCAAGGCCAGATGGAAAATATCGAATTTTACAAAAAGATATGATGTATGAAAACGTAGTAGGAAAAAATTGATGTTTTCTTTTCTTTTCAAAACTTCACGATCATCATTGGTGAAAAAATGTTCTATCGTGCAAATATACCACGATATTGCCAAAATTATGAAAACTTAGTATAAAGTAAAGTAAAGATATTAAATATTAAAATCAGTCTACAGAATATTTTTTTCTTCGGTTTTGAATCAAGATTTTTTGTATCAAGCGTGTATAAATATGAAATGAAAATGAAAGAAATATGAAAACTGAAAGAAATTCAAGCGAGAGAAAAATAATATAGTGTACGAACAGAGAAAATTGATGTGAATAAACCAGGATTGGTTGGTCGATTGAGTGAGGGGAGAGTAGGTTGAAGAGCTAGAGCGAAATCTGAAAATTGAAAATAGGTATAATTAATTGTTATTTGGCATATCATTGTATCCCCGCACATAAACGCGCAATTTTGAAATAGAACAACAACAAAATAATTAGTTTTTCTCAATTTTTGGCGGGCTTTTATATTTTTGGGTCTTTTATATATTCATTAAACATCATGATGATGATATGATCAATGTGTTATCAATGAAATCAGTGATTTTGCAAAAGTAACACCCGTAAATTATGCTATTCAAAATATAAAACGATTTATTGTCATCATTTCAATTGCGCAAATCAATCCAATTTACCAAAACATCAGTGTTTTTGTCATAAAAATCGGTTTTTTATTTCTTTTTTGCTCTTTCGTATCGAAGTAAAACTGTAAATGAATAATATTGGATTCTTTTTACACCCCAATAAACGAATGTAGATTCGTATTATGACGAATGATTAATTTTCATCGATGAAATGAAATATTTTGAATATCAAAATTATCGGGTGTGCTCAAGACACAAAATCTTTCAACAATAATTTACATACCATCTTCGTGAGTGCGAACGGTAGTGGGAAAGCTAGGGGGTCCGTCACCGACACTGGTGCCTGCCAGAACCCAGATCCTGTACTGTGTCCATTTTTTAAGTTCGTCCATAACGAAGCTGGTCTTGTTGAGTTTGATAACAGAAGCCTCAGAGTCGGACCTTCCACTTTCAACGGCAAATAACTTGTAGTAGACTATTCTTCCGTTGGACCTGTCCGCCGGCGGCGGTTCCCAAGAGACCAAAATTGACGTTGGGCTGACCGCTTGTCCGGTAACATTGCGAGGCGGAGCACCGGGGACTGTGTAAAACTCAGTTTTAAGGAGAAAGAACGAAACGAAAATAACCGGAAATAGAAAATTAAAAAAAGGTGAAAATTCGTCGACGAAGAATCTAGGTAGGCACTGATCATTTTTGACAAAAATTCAACAAATCGAAGGAATCGATATTCAAGAATCACCAGTGGCTACAATTCAAATCAAGGATTATAATAAACAAATAGAAAAACCTTGAACAATATTAGAGTTATTTGATCAAAGCAATTTTCCTGCTTTGATGTAATTTGTTTGTTTTTTCTTTTTCATTACTTGTTTAAGATCGAAAATGAAACGAAGTAAATGAAACGAAATAATTATCATCGTAACGGACCTAAATGATAAATAATCAGTTATTTATATATAGCATATGTATAATGTAAATATGTAAAAAAAAGGTGCCCAAAATGCACACATATATCAATGCAGTGCATAAGTGCAATTTATATATATGTATAGTATGATACGTATATATATATAAAGTGGCATCCAAAAAACGTATTTTGCAACACATGCAATCATTCTCACTCTCCCACACTGGTTATATATTTTTTTTCTTCACTCGTATATATTTTTTAACTTCATCATTTTTCTTTCCCTTTTTTTAACAATGATCTATAAATTTCATTTTTTACGCTCTACTTTCATCTTCTCCAAGACACGAAATTTATAGACCATCGATACTCTTTTAATTATTTATGCAATCGTAGCTTACGCTACTTGAGCGGGGAGCATCTAGCGGTTGCCTCCTACCTTCTGTGCCTCTCGCGAGAGTCAATTTCCCCATACAAAATACGTCTGAAAGATCGATATTTCGACGAGGAAATGATCAAGCGAGTTCAACGGCACTCCTCGCAGCTTGTTTCGTCGCTTTTGTGGCTTACCGTACTGTTTGGTGCGAACCGGAAAAGGACTAGTCGTCGCACCCTCGCCACGCTGGCTCCTAGCGGCCAACCAGACGTAGTAAAGCGTGTTCGGGTACAACCCGGTCAAAGTATAAGATTCCCCGATCGGTATTCTACGATGATTCTTCTCCTGCTCAATGAAAATAAATTTCATCAGACAAAATTCATACTCGTTGAGACGTTCGAACTGACCTTGGCGTAGGTATCGTTCCAGTATAGCTCGTAGCTGAGAATATTTTCTCCGCTATGAGCCGGCTTACTCCATTGGAGCGTCACGCTGGTCTCCCCGATATCAGAGGCCCGCAACTGATTAGGTTGACTGGGCACGCCTTGCTGGGTTTTTACCTGAACGGGATGACTCAAAGGACCGGGACCGACACTGGTCAGAGCCTGTACTCTTATAGTGTAAATAGTGTGCGGCGTAAGGTCCGATATAGTGGTCAGCTGGTTGTTGTCGACCATTTGGGACAGCCAGGAAGCCATTACCTGGTTCGAGTCCGTCGTGTAGTAGACTTTGTATCCCTGCCAGGCGATATTGAAGGTATAGTTTAGTTTTCTCTATCAGGTTCAAGAAAAGCGCTCCGAGACTCACCGTCACTTGGCCATTTGGTGTCTCCGGCTCGTCCCACTGGATGACCATCGTGCTCGAGCTCAGAGGTCGAACCTGAACGTTACGAGGCGCGGTTCCAGGTTCTAGAAATAGGGCAAATGGCGCAGTGTCGATTAAATCGGATTGTGGAATCACGCAAAAATCAAATAGACAACGACACAAGTGTTTATTAGTCGGTGTAAGTCACACGTGACACAAATCGAAAACCCAAACGTGTGTTTATATTTACGGTGAGTTATGATGATGTGTAATAACATAAAAGACTGTTTTTTTTTTGTATTCATTCTACGACACTCTTAGTATGTTGTTACTTACTGGCACCTCCATATGACGATTCCGCTATGGGAATGGGAAATATAAAATATCATCGATTACTATGATTTCAGTTTCAAGTTTAATTTCATATATTCAGGCTGTTTTTTTTTTTTGTTTTTGTTTTATAATGACGGTGATATGGGGTAGGTAAATTGAATTGTGAGAATTTCACGAGGATATAGATTAATTGTGCTGTAGAATTGAGTAGAGGGGAGGGGGAGAGTGATTTTTAAATACATTTTCTGGTCAAAAAACGAGATTTTCAAGAAAATCTAATTTATACAAAAAGTAGAAACAAAAAATCAAAATAAAACGGCAAAAGTGCGACAGAGATAGAGATTAGGATGTGAGGGATTAGTAAAAAATTGTCATTGTTTTTTTTTTTTGTAAACTTACATGAATCAAAGTGTCGTGTCCAAGGCCAAGCGAGCGGACCAAGACCAAGGACAGCATGAAAAAATGTCAAAAGTACCCTCAAAAAATGGTAAAAAGAAAAACAATTTTCGTTTTGTTTTTTCGTTATATTGCGGTGCAAAAATTTTCTAGCTAGGTGCAAAAATTAAATTCTAGTTTCTCATGGAGGATCTTATATCCGCACAGAGATTCTTCAAAATCTTTTCACACGGTTGATGATCTCGTTGACTAGTATTTTTCAATTTCTACGATGATGGTTAATGCAGGATAATTAATTATTAATGTGTCGGTCATGCACGCGTTTTTTTTAGCTAGCTCCTCATTTTTCAAACAAGAATAACTATAACTGTCTCGTACAGTAATTAGCTCCTGAAAATTTTCGATCAAGTATTATATCATTTGAATCCAACTCAAAAATAAAAAATAAGATAAGAAACGATTGTTAATACTGACTTGTTTCACCCGTCGTGACTATCGCCGGCGCACTTGGGGGACCACGTCCGATGTTGTTGACAGCGATGACTATCAGTTCGTATTCGGTGTAGGGGCTGAGTCCTCTGACGTGATAGTACATCGTAGTGATACCGGATATCTCAGAGTAAGCCTGATTCGCGTGTTTCGGTTTATGCTGTATCACGTAGTACTGCAACTCGTCAGGGCCCTTGTAGGACCACGTCAGCTTCACCGAGGTAGCGGTGATGTCGGAGACCTGAATGTTCTCCGGGGGCCCGGGGAGAGCTAAGACACCAAATTTGATGAGATTATTTCATGAGAATATTAGAAACGGTTTTTATATGTTTTATCTAATATGTTTCATAGAATAGTAGAAAATCAATTTCAGAAATAAAATTGTCAATGCAAACTTACATTGAACCTTGACCATGGTTCCAGCCTCGATGACGCCGAGGTCGCTCGCAGCGATGCACGTGTAGTTTGAGCTCTCCTGAATGTTATTGAGGAACAGGACGTTCTTACCGATCGGCAGTTTGTCCTCCGGAGTTATATCGGTGGCAGGGTCCTTGCGCCACTTGACGAAAGGCATGGGTGCCCCAAAGGCTACGCAAGTTATGTTCAAAGATGCCCCAAGTACCACGTCGTAGACGGTTTGCGGTGGTATGGAGAATTGCGGAGGGACTCTTCGCACTGTGGAACAGAATTTTTTTGTCTCATTCTGTAATTTTGTTTTCAAAATGATGTTGATACTCACCTTTGACGTATAGGAGGGTAGATTTCGAGTACTCTGTACCGACGGAATTGTTGGCAACGCATTCGTATTTTCCCTGGTCCTCGACTTCAGATCCAGTGATTTGAAGGGCGCCTGTGGAAGAGCATTTTTTTAGGGTAGTGAGCGTTGAGGCGCGTCAGGTGTAATCGGATTACGGATTTTTCGGAATCCTTTTTTATCTCCTCTCTTTTTTTTTTATCATCGCGCAATATTTTTACTTGTCAAATGTCAGGATGAACGAAAATATTGAAAGGGCTTTAATAAGGGATTAAGCTCGAGGGAGTTATTGACGTTTTTTATCATCGCCGGAGGGAGAAAAATGCCCGGGGGTGGAAAAGACGGAAAACGATGAATGAAATAAAAAAAACGTATCTAGAATCGAGTTTGTTATTGTCAACCGGCGATACCGGAGTTATAATCTTGGTTGAACAACCCGCGGAAAAAAGGAACCCCCTTCGCGTGTTTGGTCATTAATTATTTATGACGCGTACACCACAGCGGCGGCTTACTAATTGCGACTTAATTATTTCTCTAATTAGAATATAATGGTTGTGTTTCGAGAAGAAAAGAGTCATTACATTAGCACCAAGTCACGGCAAATTATACCACCGAACTACCATTACGTATTCTTGATTCCTCGATGATAATATACTCTCTACTCCCCATTTGATGGAGTGCTTGCTTGCCCCACTATTATCACCGTTACAATACTTCCTCAACTTAGTAGTTTTTTTTCTTATCACTAACAGTGATATCGAAAAAAGTTCCATAACTTTGTGACGAGTTAAGGGGGGGCTCCGCCTCTCTAAGTACCTACAAGAACTGGATATTTTTGTCTAAATGCTGTTTTATGTTCCAAAATACATGTTGTACAGCCCAAGGCGGGAAAACTAGATTTCGTGTGTACGCTGAGTGTACAAAAACGTATTCAGAATCAATACTTTTTGTAGTTGCGTTATATACTTAAGTAAAACCAAAACAATCTGCCATTATATTTGCTTTTACAGCAATGGATCAACTTCTCTGTAATTTTCAAATCTTCAAAAATACCTACCAACAAAAATTCGTCTTCAACAAAATTCGA